>KE155948.1:191135-213819 GCA_000411075.1 Sisymbrium irio
CGTTGAGTCCGAAACAAGCGAGCGGAATTGGAGAGAAGACGAAGAAGATGGAATTGAGGAACGAGGAAGTGAGACGAACGATGAAGTCACAGTTCCGGATTTAGAAGGAAGTAGTGAGTGGAAGAATGTCGTCGTCGTCGTCGTCATCGCCATTTTGACTGGAGTTTGGTAGCTCAGACGATGACTTGGGAGAGTGAGAGAGACACGCCTTATCGTTTCTCCGATTCTCGCCACGTCACCTTATCTTTTGAAATTATTTGATTCCATGCAAGCCTGACATGGGCCTGAATTTTAATATGGGCCAGAAACGATTTTTTGAAACGGGCCCATATTAATTTGTAATAATTTGTAGTCCGATAATCTGTTTTAGATTTGTTTTTTTTTTTGTTTTTGTCAACATCTGATTTAGATTTTTAACTTTAGGATTTCATATTTTTATTTATTTATTTACTCATGCTATATACAAAATGAAAAAAAGCAGAGATTAATACAAAATTATAACAATCAAATTCTCTGCCGGAATCTTCCAAATAAGCAAAGGCGTGTGGATTACGCTATCACTGGAGTTTCAACGGCAAGCTTGCCTGAGTACCTAACTTTCTCAGGCTTGGCCTCTGATTCCCAGAGCTCAGGCAAAGCCTCTTTCAGGTTATGAATGTTCTCTACTGCATAATCTGCAAATTTCACTCTCTGTGAAGTCCCCACCTATTGATTGTCAAGTTAATCACTCCATTAGTTAATCTCGACCGTTCACTCTCCAGAACTGAATTATTTAGAGGAATAAACGTTTATTTAAACTCACCAGAACGGTATTCAGACCGACGCGTTTGCCGGCTTGAATGTTTCGAACACTGTCATCAAAGAACAACTACAAGAAAAAAGAAAACGGTTAATGAGAGATTGAAGTAAGCAAAATGGGTCTACAAGATTCGGAGATTGATACTCACGGTTCTTTGAGGCTCAACTTTGGCGATTTCAAGAGCCTTTGCTATAGCGGTTTCATACGGTTTGCAGACAATTGGTGTTTTAGGCAAACCGGAAAGTGGCTGTTCATGATCAGACGATAAATATGTGATGATGTCGAAGATCTCATCATTATCATTAACGTTGTCGTGGTTAGTAGAGTTCAATGATTCAAAGCAAAGTATTCCTTCGAAACAGTCCTCTAACCCTAGCCTCTTCAGGGCTCTAGCTGCGTGTAACTTATCAGCGTTCGTAAAGATCTGCAAAATTGTGACAGTTTCATATTAATCTATCTATATATGTGTAAATCAAAGATGTAACTATTGTATGCATGATTAGATTAAGAAGAAACATTACAATCTTGCGAAGAGGCAGGCTAAGTAAAAGACTTCTCAAAATGGGATCTGGCTTGATGTTCTCATAAGGTAGCCTCCCATGTACGTAACTGTTAAAAACAAATAGGATAAAATTCAGAATCATCATTAAATTTATAGTATTATTGATAGAAACTATATATACCATTACCTGTGATACTCATCGTAGTCGAAGTTGTAACCTATGGCCTGCAAATAAATATGATCAAACTCGGTCAAGAATCAACCTATGGATAATATAAGTGGTTTAGTTGAAGTATAAGAGAAGTAAATTTACTCGGAGACCGGCCATGGTAGTTCCATAGTTCGTGTAAAGTGAATTAGACAACTCCAGTATCTTACTCTTGTCGATTCCAAGCTTCTCCACCATGTAATCTACCAAAAAAAAGAAGAAAAAAACTCAATCCTAAAGCCTCAACACCCCCATGATTTTACAGAAGTGGTATGGCTTGCAACACAAGAATTTTACATCTGAGAAAGAAGAAAGTCACCTTTGATGTTTTGTCCACATGCTCTAGCAATTCCAGAGCTCAGTGGATAAAGAGTATCATCAAGATCTGCAAAGTTCCCACAAATAACTATACATTCTTCGAAAAAACAGAGTAATTTTCCGGAGAAAAACAAAAACATAGCAATTTGCGTCTTACCAAATAAAAGGGTATCATATTTTGGGTATCCAGTCTCCATTTGTAGTTTGATTAATCGCTGGTTTTACTCACTCCTCGAGACACTTTTATAGACATAGAATTTAGTTTAGTGACATCATATGATTAATTAAAGAAGCCGAGGAAAAAGAGATTCAGACAAATATGCTGGGAACAATACAGCCAAACTGTGCAAGTTTAATTTTCCATGTGTTTGGGGATTATGATTTGATTAGCTGATTTCACACCGTCCACTGATAAATTATTAAAACGCTTTCCTAATTATTAAAACAAAACATGATCGAAACGTTTAAATAAAGTAAAAATATTTTAAGTAGAAGATGATAAAAGTCATATTTTTATGAAAAGTTAAAAAACGTACGTTGGAAACAAAATGATATGTTATTAACATCAGCAAAGATTAAGTATAACAGAAAAAAATCAAAACATAACAAATAGTAAAATACAAATTTTTTCTTAAAGTTGGTATTACGTGGTTGTGAACTTATGTAACAATTAACAAAGGCTAGTCACAATGTCCTTTTTGGAAACAATTTATATACTACATATCTTCGTCGAGCTTGAATAAATGCATATATAAATTGTTTCCAAATTTTTTGAAAAAACACATTCAAATGATAAGGAAAGCGAGAGAAGCAATAGCAGAAAAAAGAAAGAAAAGAAGAAGCGTATCTATGTTCGGACCTGATCCAAGAGATACAGCTAATGAGAAAACCCAGATGATAAAGAGGTGAGAGCCAAACAAGGCAGAAGAAAGGGAAGGAGAGGACTAGAGGCAAAAGGTGTTTATATAGAGGAGAAAGCCAACGCGGTTTTGGACTTTTTCACGTCGATGTGTTACGTGCTTCTTTTTTTGTTTGGTAATTTCTTTAATGCTTCTCATTTCTCCTCTGAGTTACAAAATGCTTCTCTTTTTGTACTTCTCATAATTTTCTGTAATATATACTACTAATTTGATTACTCTTTTTTATATATGTACAGTTACGTAACGTGTTCAATTTGAGTAGAAATTTTATTTGCTTCAACCGGAACTATAAACGGTGCACTTTTCTGACTATAAAAATTTAGCTTTATCATTTATTTGTCAACTACAATAAATAGACTTTATCTAGTTATTCAAAAGCTACAGTTAAAAAGATCTACATTGGTTGTGCCGAACACAAATATCTCTACCTTTAGATTATCGGCTCGTCACAATGG
Source organism: Sisymbrium irio (assembly GCA_000411075.1). NCBI lineage: Eukaryota > Viridiplantae > Streptophyta > Magnoliopsida > Brassicales > Brassicaceae > Sisymbrium > Sisymbrium irio. Next base: position 194,338 of record KE155948.1, read on the forward strand.
AAATTTTTTTATTTTATGTTTAGTGACTTTAATCATCTCAGCCTATCTTTGAAAGAATAGTTGCAGAGAGAGTAACAACAGAACTACAAAAATTTTAAATTATCGAAGATTTTTAAGCATAAAATATAGACTCCATCGGAATAGTTCATAGGCATTGCGAATAGTTCACAAGTTTTAACAACTATAAAGTAACAAGTTTTACCACTTTATTTGATAGTTTATAGGAGGAATTGAGAATAGTTAACAGCTAAAAATATATATTCGATCGGACGCATATGTATAGTGGTGTAAATGAAGTAAATACAGCTAGCTATTGATCTACGACCAAATCTGAACAAAAGACACATGTGATGATTGATGAGAGACCAATACAAAAAACTTAAGACGATGAGCTGTCACCTTCTCATTCTCTATTATTCTTGATTAGTATTTTTGTGTTTTGTTTTCGAACAAACACTTTAATAATTGATCAACAAAGCTATCAAAAGATAATTGATCAACAAGAAGACTTGTACCACACGGTTTTGTTTCCTACGATAAGTTATATTTATAGAACTTGGTTGATTATAAATATATCACATTCATCACTCAGTCCCAATAATTAAGTTATGATTTTGACTTTTGGGTATCCTAGTAATTATTCTGTTTCAAATCACCGTTAATATTATTTGATCGGACTGATTTCAAAGTTTGGTTATATCGGATATCTATAGTTTTGGTTTTTAATATTATACTAGCTTTTATTTATTTATTTCTTGTATAAAATTTCCCGATCTGAATCTGAATACAGGGATATCTGAAATCTAGATATTTTTAACTCCAGGGATTCAGATATAAATCGTTGTAACTTAGAAGTTAGAACCAAATATTTGTTTCAAAATATTCGATCTGTTTTCACCATGAATATGTAGTACTAACCCTTTTTCTAATACCATTCAGGCATTTAGCTACAAGCTTTTTTTTTTGTTGAACGGCCCCATTTAGCTACATGCCTACAACTAACTAATCAGATATCAGTTCAAGTTTTGGTGACGTGGGGATCGAAGTGATTTATCACCGTTGTTATATGTTATCAAGTCGTAAACTCATAACTCATAAGTACATGAGTACGTGTATGTGCTATTACGCTTCTTGAAAATGACCTTTGTGTCACGTTCGCATCAATAATATCATAATTTTCTTTCCATCTTTCACAGTGGCGTCTTGTGTAAACGTCTACGTGATTGATGAAAGAGAAATTTACACAAGTGCAAATATTTGTATTTATTTTTATATTTAGGCTGTGAGTACGTGCATATGTGATTACGCTAGTCGAAACTGACCATTGTGTCCCTTTCGCATCAATAATTTCATAATTGGATTTTCTTCATGTGAACGGTGGCGACTTAGGTAAGGTTGCTTTTTTTTTATTTTTTTTTTCCTTTTTTTTAATTGAAAAGAAAAAGAACTAATTGCAGGACGGCACGTATACATGGGTCCCGTAAAATACACCAAAATACGTCGTTTATATAAGCATAGAAAGGACAGTTATTTCCTCTTTTAATGGACCCCACCATTAAATTTTCCTAAAAAAATCTCTAAAAGACGTGCGTTGCTGATGCTCTTATGTAGCTTATGTAACTTCTACGTGATTGATGAAAAGTAAAAAGTTGCACATCTATACTATTAACCAATTTTGTTTCGGACATCTATACTATTAACCAACTTTATTTCTGATATAATTACATGAAATATCATTAAAATTAACAAAATATTAAAGATTTGTTAAAAGTAATTTAGTTAATAATTTTTTTTTCAAAAATAAAATATAATAATTTATGTATAACTAATCACATATGATCATTTATATATTAGTTATCCAAAATAATTTTCACTTATATATCATTAATAATTTTTAATTATTATATTTTCATCTTATTTTTGTATAAAATTTAAAAATTATATCATTCGTATAATATTAAAATATTTATATTTTGTATATATTATAACTAACTACATATAATCATTTATATTTTAGTTATCAAAAACAATAAATTATTTATGCAGTTTTTTATATTTATCAAACAATGTATTCAGAAGTAATATTTCATATTTATGTTAAAAGTCACTGTTAATGTTTCATGTTCAAGTGTTCAAAGAGTGCAAATATGTAGAAGACTTTTCATAACCTGTTAACATATTTCAAAACTCATTAACATATACAATTTCAGTTTCAATAGACTTAGAAGATAAAAACAATACGCTTTAAAGAGAAATTTTTGGAGAGTAGAGAGGATTAAAAGCTGACAAATTTAAGTCACTCTATTTTGGTAGCTTCTTGCTTGTAAGAAACTTGGATTTTTGATTTCTATTGTATTGGATCCATATATATTTGCCTACAAGTAGTCTACTGTTATAAAGTTTACTGCACAAATTTTGTAGCCATAATTTTTCTGGTTTAATTAGTTATTCCTTTACTTTTCTTTTTGAAATTTGTAAAGTTGAAAGATGTTTTTTAGTTTTTGTAAAGTTAGAAGGTAGAAAAATTACTCATGTGTTGTTCTTTGTCTTACATTATTATTTTTATATTGTTGGATCTAGATATATTTCTACACAAGTAATCTAGTTTTTTTATTTTTATAACTTGAAAAACTGTTTGTTTACGGTTTTTTTATAATTTTCAATGTATAAATTTTAATGCAGATCAAAAGAAAAATAGACTATATCATGACTAGGAAGAAGTTCAGACACTAGACATGCATAAGTAAGTATATAATCAGTAGATGATTGTGTGTTGATTACCATTTTGATTTTTCTTATTGTGAAGTTTGGTCTTTGTTGATTCTGTCAGAAATCATTTATGATTCTAAAATATTGGTTTTATTGTTCAAGTGTTTGCTGATGTACCTGATGAACTCCTACCCATCTTTGATAAGATCATCTCGTTTATTGACCCACAATTTTAACCTTAAGTTGCTGATATCTTATTAGGCATAATGAAATGTAGACCTGATTCCAATCAAATCAAGTGTATTAAAAATTGAGGTGAAGAAACCAAGTGTGTGAGATATGTTTTTTGCCTTCTTGGATCAAATGTGAGGTATTAATTTTTTTTTTCTGTTTATCTCACCATTAAAATAATAATAATTAACAATAAAAAAGAGAATAAACAACATATTTCATTTCAGAATTTTTTAGAATTTGTCGAAATCTCAAAAGACATATATCATCTAATAGATGGATTTAATCACTTTTAAAATTTAAACAGAAAATTCTATAATTATAATAACTTTTTTTTAGAAACTATGATAGTTTTTCACCACTAAAATTACCACTAAAGATGCTTTTATGTTTGCTGATATTAATGCATTTTAGATGAATTTAAAGGTTTTTAATTTGTCATTTGTTTTGAAGTACAGCTCATACACAAATGCTTAAAGGGTGTGAACTGGGCAACCATTATGGAGGCAGTGGTAGACCAACGAGATCACGGTCAGACGTTAACATAATCTCCTGTTTCGAAAAATGAGAGATTATTGATCGGTTACTAAAGGAATGTTTTGTGTTTGGTATATTTTTGGATGTTTGCTGGGCTATTGTAATGAGCGAGCATATAAAATCATGATTATTGTTGAATTCACTAAAAAAGTTTTAAAAATGAATTTTTCTTTTTTTTGCTAGTTGAAAAAGAAAAAAAAAATACTAATCGCGGACCGTTATGTAATGGTGAGACCTATGAACAGTATAAAAAATTCACCAAAATCAGTTTTGATTTCGAGACCTTTAAATCTAATTTTTAGTTTTTTATGAGATTTAAGTATTTAGAAACTTTTTAATATCTCCCGATAATCATGTAAGAACTGTGATATTGGTTCGTGAATTCACAGATTCCCTTCATCCAACATCACATCGCGCATCTTTCCGATTTCGTTCGACCTCTTCTTCTTCTGATACTTTTTATGTCTAATCCGAAAACCAAAGTGATGTTTCGTCTGAATGAAACTCTGATATACGGATTGTACGACAACAGGGTTTCAAACTCCAAGAGTCCAAGTTTTGTTTTTACTCCTTTTTAATATGTTTCCACCCCTTTACTTTAGTTTCATCAGAATTGGACCCCTATTAATTTCAATAGCCAAATTCATTACTTTATTATTATATATATGGTTCCTTTATATCAATTATCTTTTTACTTACTTGAAATTACGACTTAGATAACCAAATTGTTTCGTTCTATTCAATTTCCTTTTCTTTCTTGAATTTGGTTTTATCATGCGTTTATTAGACTTTACATATTGGTGAAGCCGACCTGAAAAATCACCGAATATAAATATATGGTTCTCTGGACAGCGTAACAAAGGCATCCAACTTTCTCCTCCAAACAATCTGCCCTTCCTATAATCTCTTATTAGACGCAGAAAATATTAACAAATTAAGATGAATCAAAACGTTTTAGGTTTACTTATAACTCTCGGTGTGGTGGCTGGAGTCCTTCTCTGCATTTGCTGCCTTACTGTTTGCACTAAACCAAAGAAGGATAAGAAGCAGACCGGTTCCATTGATGACTTGGAAAAGGGTCAGGCGGCTACACACGATGTTTCAGGTTTGATGGTTTCGACTGCTTCTGCCACTGATGTTGCTGGAACAGGTCACAATAATCATCACAAAGGCACTCATCATCATCATAATCATCATCACAAAGGCACTCATCATCATCATCAAAGCCTCGGTGGTTACCATCACCATGACAGCAGCTTCACATATCAACATAATCACAACGCCTCCTCCGGTGGCGGTCATCATCATCATTAGATTCTTCATATAAAAACATATTTCAGTGTTTTAAGTAGCATAAACTTGCTTTCGTGCGTGTGGATTTATTTACATTACTTACAGTTATAGATTTCTGTTTTGAACTCTATCACTTTTTATATAAAAGAAATACAAATCGCATTCTGCCAACTAACACGCACAAGAGATTTCAACAGTAAAAGAAAAAAGTGGAGTAAATTGTTCTGATTGCTTCTATTTGGATAACTACACATTTTTTTCTTTTGGAGGCGATACGAAACAACTCAATGCTTAAAACGTCGAGAGAGATTCTCAACACTAAAGGACGGTTGTTTCTGTAAGTAGGTTTCTTTACGTACTCTACAAGCAACAACAAAACTTAATCAAGAAAATAAAACGCGGTTCCTTTCTTTTACATCAAAACAGTGTGGTTTGGCGACCGATTCTTCTTGGTAACCCAAAATTTTGATACGATCGGATTTCACCACTAATTGTAGCCGTCACAATCACCATCCCCCAAGCCGTAGGCTGTATGGTTTGTGGACCGTGGCCTCCGCTGTCGAACCACGACCACGAAGATAATCTAGACGACGTGTTTATGGACGGGGATTCCCCAAACCTCGATGAATGCTGCTCTGAACCGTTTATGCTCGACCCAAACGACTCGCTGCTTCCTACCTCCGGTCCAACTTCCTCCTCCGGTTGTTGCTGCGGACTCTGCGTAACGGTTTTCTTAGGGATGGGAGGTAATCCTGGTTTCTTATTGCGGTTAGACGTAGTTGGTGCCGCCGCTGAGGTTTCTTCTCTTGTTGGTGAGCCTATGGCGGATGAAGGCTGGCTTGAAGTGGATATGCGCTTTGAGTGGCGTTTAGAGTGAATCTGAACCGGTGGTGGCTCGCCTCTAACATGACCGTGCCATGGGACAGCCGCTGAGACACCTTTACATTGAAAATGTTCGTGTGATTGTGTCATAACTGCTGATCTTCTGCCTGTTTCGGATGATGTTCGGTGACTGTCACGTTTCCACAGGTAAACATGAGAGTCTTCACTCGCACAGATTATATATTTCCCGTCTTGGCTATACGAAGCCGAGATTTGGCTGCTCGTGTTTCTAAAGCCTGTCAACAAAACGGTCAATTATTTTTTTGTTTGCTGTTAGCTTTCGGCTATCTGTATTCATTTTGCTTGTCTGAGAACTTTACCTTTGAATTTGTGAATAACTTCAGAACCGTCAAGAATTCTAATCCGTGAATCAGCGGATGTGACAAGGACTTCTGATGGATTTACCGGGGAGAACTACAATGTATGAAGTTACTTGCATTAAATGGTGTTTGTTTGCGCAAGTCTTAACGTTGTTCTTTTAAAGAGACGTACCTGAAAACTGGTGATCTTCTTTTTTGCTTGCGACTTCTTATGGGCCTGAACATCAATCTGATTAGTTTGATTCAGCTTACAGTCTGTTCTACACAGAAAAACAAACACGTAGCAGTGAAAACAGAGTATTCAACTTAGAAATGATGTTTTAATCAGAAAGAGCTAAGGGAGAACCTTCTGTATCGTAAGCACGGCAAATTCCTTTATTTGATCCTATAAATGCACCCTTCAGTCAAGAAACCCAAATGTTTCATCATTAAAGAACCATAACATGGATTAGATTTAGCAGACTATCGCACGAAACAGAGCTGATACCTGACCGTCTGGAGTGTAGCAAGCAGCAGTGACCATTTCATGAAGATCACTCCACTCCACAACCTGACGATTCTCTATGCTCCATATCCTTATCTTAGCATCAAGCGACCCACTTATGAAATAGTTTTCATCCACTGGGTTAAACTGAATGCATGTCACTGTTGAATCAAAGGGACAATGGTCAAAAAGAGGATGGATGCAGGAAACAATTTGAGACATGATCTAATGTGAAAAAAACGATAAACAGCTAGCATGTTGTCTCACCAAAGTCATTGTGGGCAAACAATTTGAGACATGTTCTAGTTTCTAGATCCCATAACCTGACTGTTTTGTCCATGGAAGACGAAAGAAGAAGCTGAGACTTGGACCAGGACAGATCCAAAATATCAGCCAAATGACCTTTCAAAGAGCAAACAGGTTTCTCCGAAAAGGAGAAGACGGTTTCAGGAACATGGACGTATTCAGGAATATGATTGTTGTTTTTTCTTGCTGATGAGCCTTTTCCTTTCTTTTTCTTGTCTACCGAAGTAATCTCACTCCCAGCAAATGATCTTTCCACAGAGTCACAAAGCGATGGATGAATAGGAGTGAGACTCCCTTCGTTCATAGACATTAGCTCACACTCTTGCACCTCCCATACGTTAATGACTTGATCCTGTCCTCCGCTCGCAAGGTAATGAGCATCCGGACTAAACTTGATAGTCCAAACCGCACCATCGTGAGCTTGGATCTCTTGACACATATGCAAAGCACTCAACTCCTTGTAAGACTTCCCTGTTGGCCTCACTTTCACCCACTCATTAGCTTTGCCATGTTTCTGTTCTTTCCCCTTCTTAGGACTATCGCTGGTGCTTCCATCGCTTACATCTTTATCTGCAACTCTTAAACTCATAGAGTGAGCTACACCTTTAATGTTCTTCAGCAACGCAGCTCCTCTTCTCTTGCTCAGCCTCACGCTCTTCGACAGATACGAGTTCAATTTCCGAAGATCCACAAAAGGCTCGTAGTTAATACTATTGACATTCTCTCTACGCATAAGCTCTTTAACCACAGGTGAATACCCAACGCATTTCTCAAACTCCTCCAAAGTTAACTGCTTTCCCGTTTGCAAATCACTAAGCCTATTCCACATTCCATCCTCATCATACTCATTCACTATAAACTCCTTCCCCGTGTCAAGATTCTTGATCAAGAAAAACGCACCAAGCCTTGCTTTTGACGACATAACCGATGTCAACGCGTCTGAACCACCACCACCACCACGAAAACCCCTTCCGTTCCGACAAACAGCAGGGGATTGTCTGATTGGTGTCTGGTACTGACAGATCCTTGTCCGAGTAACTCCTATTGTCGAATACGTTCTAGTAAGACGCTGCTTTGAGATTTTCCCAAGAAGCTCTTCTTTCCTCCGCTTCTCAATCAAAAACCTCTCAATGTCTGATTCCGATCTCGACCGAGCAAACATAACCGGAACTAAAGGAGCATTGTCGTGATCATGACCCATCATCTCCTGCGCTTCACCATGAACATCATCTTTACCTTCAACTTCCCCATTCTTCTTCTTCTTCTTATTATTATCATCTCCGTTGCTAACATTAGAGACAACACGACGAATGGAGACAGCACCGACCATGTCCTTGTTGCTAACGAGACCCATACCGTGGAGGAGACGACGACGTCGTTCCGAAATCGATCCAGGAGCTGCCATCCAAATATCGTAATCAGGAGACATCGCCTGCGTACGAAACTTCCTCGAGGCGTTTGAGACGGATGTTAAGGAAGAGACAGCAGAGGAGAAGGAGATTCGGCAGTCGTCGAAACCTTCTTCTTCGTCGTCGGAAGAAGATCCAGCCATGTCGAAAGCAAGTGCAGAGGAGAGACGATCGTGAGTTTCGAAGAACCTATCGTCGTCGTCTTCGAAATCACCTAATCCTGCCCAGTCCATCGTCATCGTCCTCTTCCGATCCATCCTGTTTCCTCCTCCACCGTTCTCCATCGATTCGTAATCTCGAGGAAACTAATCGAAAATGCATACGAAATCGAATATTTGGCCTCTCTTGTCAGGGAGATGATGATGGATCAGCAGAGAGCAGCGTTATGGAACGATGGGCAAATCGGGAATTATGGGGGAAAAAGTGTCAAGACGTGTCTCTCTTTGTAAGACATCTCGTCACGTTCATTTTTTCATTTTTAAGATTTTTTTTTTTTTTCATGATATTTGGAAACACGATTCAACAACCTAAGATCGTGGAAGCATGTTTTTACTACACCTTCGGTCACACTTCAAAAGCCTAATTTACGTTTGGTTCGACTTTAATTCGGACATATCATGTGTTCGACTTTAATTCGGACAAATCATGTGTTCGACTTTACTTGTAATAAAAGGAGGAAACAAATTACTAAAAAACTTTCTTGCTATGTTTTATAAAATATATTGAATCCTTGGATGATGAAACAAGATTCTAGCTAAGAAGACCGATCTGTAAGCAATGCACATTCTAGCTAGCTAGGCTTTGAATCTTAGTCTCGACCATCATGCCAAGTTGCCAACACGTTTTATTTAGGAAGAACTTTACTTAACATAATGACAATTACATTATTAGGAAGAACATCTTAGTTTGGGGGTTAATAAAATGTGTATATCATTAATAAAGACAATTACAGTATTAAGAGGACTTATGACCATAAAAAGAAGAAATTCAGATTCTTTTTTGTATAGAAAGATTCTAATACTATTCCTTTTGTAATTTTTTTTTTTTAGTGATAATTTAGGGAACACCGTTTGTAAGCATAGTGAATAGAAGTGTCTAATTCTAACAGAAAATTGAGTTTAGGATCCCACAGAATCAAATGAATTTCTAGATCATTAGATTTTGCGATTGAAACTTGGTTTCTGAATCAGAAATTCTGATCAAGACAGGAGAAGACTAGAGTTACAGTTATTCAAAATCTAGTGAGTTGGAGACTAGAGTTTTTGAGAACTCGTTTGCTATTTAAATAAAAAGTGAAACATCCCGCCCCATGTAGTGTTACAAGGCCTGATAAAATATTGCAGCCCAATAGTAATACCAAGAAAAAAAATACTTGAACCAGAATAAATTGTTGGAGACTAGTTGCATTGCATGCAAAGGGTTATTTCCTTATCAACATAATCAAAATACATGGTTTTTGTATAACCACTCAAAGAAAAACCATATGGTTGGAAAAGAACAGATGTAGGAGCTTGGATATGAGCAGCGAGGTAAGCTAAGATCTGTACTATATGACGCACAAAGTCCAACTGGATTTCATCACGAAAGGACCAAACATATTGACTTGAGGTTGCAATGAAGGTTTGAGCAAGCAGGTTTCTTGAGATACTTATAATATTTTGTTCTGATAAGTGACACGATCAATCTCCCACTTCTATTATCTGTGTCCTGTTTACAAACGTTTCAAAAACCTCTCTAATCACTTTGAGATGAAGGTTTTACTGTTCACAAGAATAAAACGGTGCGAGACTACATAATCAATACACCTCTCTATATACATGTTCATATATGTTTTTGAGTCTAACACAATTTCTTCACAGCATTAGCGTTGAGAAGTATTGCTCGAATTCTAGATCAATTGTAGGCTTCTTTGTGCCATGCCTAGGAGAATCTGCACACATTAAACCAAGTTAGTGAATTCTCTGTTCAGGGAATCGGTATGGACAAAACCAAAATCGCTTTTTTTTACCTTGGTCAACAGTCCATCTCCCAGAGGACAGAACAAAGTTAGCACCAGTAGCTTCTTCTTCTTTTTCTTCTTCTTCTTCATCAAGATAGAGAATGTTTTCAATGTCTTTGTCTGAAAAATCCTCTAGGTTTTGGGAGCCATAGATGAAATCGAGATGGCTTTCGAAAGAGATCATTTTGTCTTCACCGCACGATCCAGATGACTCCTCTTTCATCTCAATCTCATTTTCACATTCCATAGAAGTCGAGTTCACACAAGACACTGAATACTCTGAATCAAGCTCTGATCTGCCATTGCTATTGTCTGAACAAGCGACATTGTCAAAACAAGCATGCTTCGACATAGGTAATACTGATAACTCCGATTGATCTGTCTGGAATTTCCTCTTCTTGCTCACCTCAACCGCATCCATTTTCAACACATTTGTACTACTACTGATCATGTCAGGGAAACTGCAAGTAACCAAACAATAACAAATAGTTGATTACCAAAAAAAAAGAAAAAATATATAAACAAATAGTTTCACTCTAACTATGTAGTTGATCTTAATCACGAAATAGTCAATTGAGTTTATTATTTTTGAACTTGATAAGGGTTTAGAAAAAATGGAAAACTCGAATCACATTTATTATAATAACGCTAACATGACGACAACATTCAATCATCCTCTACAGGCTGCAGCAGTGATCTTGTCAAACATTGACATGAATAGAAAAAAGTTACAAATCAGTCATCCTATGTATCTATGTTTCTATAAGAACTGAGAGGAGCAAGAAGAGGAATTAATATGATCTCTAAATTAGACTAATTAATCATTATGAGATTATATAATACATAGAGATCTGATATTTAAACAGCAAAACTACCTGAGACTTGCATATTCAAGCAACAAAATAAAAAAATCGAAACGATTCAGAAACTAAAACCTGTTAATCTCAGATGGCTTCTTGTTATCCACTTCCTCTTCAGGCATAGATCGCTTAGAGAGGGAAGATATTGTTTTTTTTCTTTTTTTCGTCGTTAATTTAAAATGACGAAAAATAGCTCTTTCCCCTTTCGGAGAGTCGTAATATCTGGAACTGGAAACTTTTTTAAAATACTATAAATCAATCATAAATAAGTCCACACTCGACGTAGGAGCGTGTTATTTACCGACTTATATAAACCGTCGATCTCGTTTATACAGTGTTTGATTTGGCGCGTGTACTACACATAAAAAGAATTAAAGCGCTGGAGAGGTGACCCATCTCTTTTCACGTGACCCCTTTTTTTAGCTTTCGCTCCATACGATTTTGTAATTTCTTTTACAATTGTCCCATAACGATCTTATGGGCTTTGGATGCGGTCTATTTAAATTTCGTCTATACAGTATATATAGGTTTACATGTTTATCATTTACCAGCCGCCAAACAAATATACTGTTTATATTTGCCGACACAAATGACTGTTTATATTTACTTCCAAGGAAAATATAATTTTGTTTTTATTCAATCATCACAACTTGTTTTTATTCAATCATCACAACTTGTTTTTGTAAAAAATCGTTTTAGAAAAAGCATTGCTTTTGGAGAATTTTCTTTTTGGGAAATGTGGTATGTCTTAAAATGTTAGCTCGTAGTCTCGTACCATGATGACAAAATAGTAGTTTAGTTTTTACTGGTCTGTTCTGCTAACTACACAGAAATATCCTACTCATAATTTAGAATAGACACGTCATAACGTACTGGATCACGTGCCTCGCATATGCCCACGAGGGCCATCATATGGCGCTGTCTGGTGATTTTTGGCTTTTCATCATTGCAACTCGTAAGAAGAGAAGCTGAAGCCGGATCTTCCTTCGTTGACTGTTTTCAGCTCCAACTTCTGAAACGGACTGGCCAATATAATCGATCGTACCAGCATGGTTAATCAATTTCTGTATACCAAAACAACAACAGACTATAGATTGTGACATAGAGAAGAACTTAGACTAACCTGCTGTTAGGGTCATAATAGAAACCGCTGATGGATCCGTCGCTGCAGGAGAAGCATACGTAGTAAAATCCAGCTATTGTTAGTCCACAATCTGTGCCAACGTTTACAAAGTATTGCTCTTTCCATCTCTGCATCACCAGATATAAACCGGGGGTTGCAGGAATGAAAGGATAGATATAACTAAGAGAATTGGATGGTGCTGAGAGTTTTTACCATAAATATGTAAGGATAATTGGTAAGATCCAATTGCCTGCCACCGTCAGATTCAACTTGTCCCTGCACGATTAGTTCGGGACGCGGTTCAGGAGATGTTAATGACACTACAAGCAAGTAACTCGAGTGCATTACCTGAAGAGGCGAAAAAGAAGGGAACTTTGACCAATGTCTCATATCATCTTCCCTCCTGTGAACAAATATTTGTCAAATAAATGTATTCACAATAAGAGATCATTAGCTTCGAATCTTCAAGAGAAAAGGGGTTGGGACATACGTGGCTTCCCATCTTCCGGTGTAGAAAGTATAATTCTTTCCATCAACAATTTCTCCTTCCCAAAACGTTATGACCTGACACAGGCATACCAAATAGTCAAGAATTGTTTCCTGTAAAAAAGCATTTCGTGGCAAGGCAACATGACAGCAACAAACGAGTCAGAGCATAAGGAATTACAGGAGTGTCTGCCATGGGAACGTTTAGAGCTTCCATAGTGCCACAAAGATAGCCATGTTCAAGGTCAATTCCTTGTATCTGGACATTAACTCTCCAAGCTTCCTCCTTTTGTTGATTAGAGACATTTTGAGTCCCAGAAAATGCCTGCAGAATATAACCATGTAAGAGTAATGTGATGCCAAACACAAAAAGGCCTCATCTTTACGTTCAATATGAATAAACAATCTTTTGGAGCTAAATGAAGGCTCTACAGTTCCTATTTAAGATAAGTACACTTGGATTTAGCATACAGAGCAACAGACAAAGCTAACAAAAGAGTCTTTTGGACCATACGAACAATGTTTGTGTCTGAACAAATAAGATACGTTTGATCTGATTAAATGAACCAGAACTACCAACTGATTCTCAGCCCTACCAAACCCATAAGTTAACAAACATGGAAAAGAAACTTCGTTCATGGAAGTTGGAATCTTTTTTACCTGGCCGGCACCAAGAAGTGAACTAGGCGGAAGTGGTGATCGGTTCCCAGGTTCAGTTCCTAAAATGGCAACAATCCATTGAATGTGAGAGAACATTTCACAACAACCACAAATACGGAATATAACAAACCGGCAAAAAACCGAATTTCAAAAGTGGGAAGAAGCGAGAAACCTGAAACCTGGGTAGGCGCGTTGCTCTCCACAACTCTCACCGGCATTTTTTGGATTCCCCCGTTGCCGTCTGATCTCTCCTCCTTGGTTATTTCCCGATGAAAATGGATATCAGACACAGTTGAAAATTGAAATGGGCCTCGAGGCTCGAGCCCAAACCACAACATCATATCCGGTTCGGTTGTCGAATAAGTAAATAAACCGGTAAATTTTACGAACCGCTAAATTAGGAATGTGTCCTCTCTGAACCGAATTGTAAAAGTGGACCCCTGTAAACAAAACCCCACTCTTTCACACAAAACCCTTGTCTTTCTCTCTCTCTCCTCGCCTTTGCCTACTCTGCTCCGTCTCAGGTTTCGTTTGAGCTTTGTTTGTTATCCTTTGCTTTAGTAGAACCTGATTTTCAATTCTCGCATCCTCTGGTTAGGTAAGTTCATGGCTTTTGTTCAAATTTTCTAGATGAAATTCACTTATGCGAATTAATATTAATCCTAATGAAACTCTCAACCTAGTGGTATCGGATTCCCTTTGGAGCTAGACTTCTTGTGTCTCTCCTGCACACAGCTCGTAACCAGGTTTGTCTTCTTCTCAATTTCCCTTTCACATTAGCTGCCTCGTCCGCCGGTTTTAACATTTGTTTGGATAAGTCTCATTGGTTTAGCTTTTGTCACTGACTTATGTTTGCTTGAGCTCCTCCTCTATATTTTGGTCTAGTTTGTTACTTATTTGCATATATATGAACGGATTGAATAAAAACTCAATTCAGTATGTTATGAACTTAAATGCTCCAAAGTTTTCGTATTTCATGCTTGGAATGCTAATATTGCGCTATATTTTCTAGATGTTGCTTCTGAGACAGAGCTCAGCTACTGTTCTTGTCGCTGGGAATCCAAGTCCAGTTTTCCACACTTCTCGCTCCACTTACAGAGTTGGATCTCTTCCAGTGAGCAAAACTAAGAGTTTCTCCATGGCAGCAAACTTTCAGAAGCTTCCCACTTCTTCATCTAGGAAGTTCAGTCCGGTTTTAGCCTGCAGCTCTCACGAGGCTTCTCCTATCAGGTTCCTATGTCCCCTGTAATTTTTAATTTTTGTTTAGGGGGTACTTTTGCTCGGCTATACGCATGATTAGGTTGCAAATCCTATGTGTTATGTCTTTTTTTCTTGCCTAGTGTGATTATAGTGGGCTACAAAACAAACAAGCTTTGTATAAATTTGTCTAGCAAAATTGAAGGTCGCTTTAATTGAATTGAACCATGGATTAGTCAAGCTTGCTTATATTAATCTGTGGAAATGGAAAATGTAGTGTCATGGACTTCAGAAATTACATTACTATTGTGGGTAAGATTGGTTCACTGCAATTGCAATGAAAAAAGGCTATTAGAGCATATGTGCGTCCTTGTAGTTCTCGTTTCTCTTTTACTAGAGACCAAAAATTTGAAATCAGTAAGATTGGGGAAGGAAGGAACTGTTTTCTCTAATGTTATTTGTCATTTCTTTTTGAAAGTGAGAATAAGGCGAAGAAAAGTGTCCATGGAGTTTCGGAGATAATTGTGGGAGTGTTGGGCGGTGGACAATTAGGTCGTATGCTTTGTCAAGCTGCTTCTCAAATGGCTATCAAGGTTATGATTTTGGATCCCTCAGAGAATTGTTCAGCCAGTTCATTGTCGTACGGTCACATGGTTGATAGCTTTGACGACAGTGCTACTGTCGAAGAGTTTGCAAAAAGGTCATTTGTTTTGTTCCTTTTCTTGAATGCGTTAGGTTCTCCATTCCAATTGTTAGTAACAACATTGGCTTTTGTTTTTGTTTATTGTCGTAGTCAGATGTGGAGTCTTGACCGTGGAAATTGAACATGTTGACGTGGAAACATTAGAGAAGCTTGAGAAACAAGGAGTAGATTGCCAACCAAAAGCCTCTACTATCAGGATAATACAGGTTTCCGAATCTCTCAAATATTTTCATCAACCGAAATGTGATACATAACTGAAGTTTGTCAAGCAATGTGATTTATGTGGGGAAGTTTGATGTTACAGGATAAATACATGCAAAAAGTTCATTTCTCTCAGCATGGCATCCCACTTCCGGAGTTTATGGAGGTTAGGCCTTTGCTATGTTTTGTTGAAAAAATCACTCGCGAAGTTCTCATAATTCATGAGGAGATTTTGTTATATATTTTCAACCCCTAAGCTCTGCTATGACAGATAGGCGATATTGAAGGAGCAGAAAGAGCAGGTGAACTTTTTGGCTACCCTCTAATGATCAAGAGCAAGCGTCTAGCTTATGATGGACGCGGAAATGCAGTTGCCAATAGCCAAGATGGGCTTTCTTCTGCTGTAACGGGTAATCCCTTTACTAATGATATGTAAAGTGGGTTCACAGTTTCTAGTAAACCAGTTTGGTCTGATACAATGTCACAATCAATATGTAACCTTTGTTGCGTTTGATTCGGTACTTTTTTTATACAGCTCTTGGAGGTTTCAGTCGTGGTTTGTACGTCGAGAAATGGGCACCATTTGTCAAGGTAAATGATTATAAAAAAAATGCGTTTGCTTTAGTACCTTTTTTGCCTCTGATGTTTATAATCATTCACATATAAAACTTTAGGAGTTGGCTGTTATTGTGGCTAGGGGAAGAGATGGTTCCATGGTTTGTTATCCAGTTGTTGAAACTGTTCACAGGTAACTCAAAAACTCGAGTAAATGTGATTAATAAGATTGAAAAATATGGTTTTTACTTCTCTACTAATACACCTTGAAATGCACTCAAGGGATAACATATGCCATATAGTTAAAGCACCAGCAGATGTGCCTTGGAAGATCAACAAACTTGCCACCGATGTTGCCCAAAAGACTGTTGGGTCCTTAGAAGGCGCTGGGGTTTTTGCTGTCGAGTTGTTCTTGACGGAGGACGGTCAGGTGTTGTCATACATTTTAGGCTCTTTACCTCTGTTCTTTATTTTTTAAACTTATCAGAGTTTTAGTCCTTCCCAGATCCTTCTAAACGAAGTTGCACCTAGACCACACAATAGTGGCCATCAAACGATCGAGGCATGTTATACTTCACAGTTTGAACAACACTTGCGGGCTGTGGTTGGTCTTCCACTCGGTGATCCATCGATGAGAACTCCTGCCTCCATTATGTTCAATATTCTTGGCGAAGATGATGTAATAGATGTTTTCGCTTTACTTTATTGTTTGACAGGTCTTGTTCTTATCAGTTTAATGAAATGTGCTGCGCTTGTTTGGTTCCAATTTTCATATTTCAGGGAGAGGCTGGTTTCAGATTAGCTCATCGGCTTATTGCGAGAGCTCTGAATGTTCCGGGTGCATCTGTGCATTGGTATGACAAGCCAGGTTAGATTTATGTTCTCTTACAGTTTTCTCGTGATTTGTTGTCAGTTTCTTATGAACTATAAGATTACTCATAAAGCTTGTATACGATAAAATGTTGTTCTCAGAAATGAGAAAACAGCGGAAGATGGGCCACATCACTCTTGTTGGGCAGTCTATGGGTGTTTTGGAACGGAGGCTGCAGTGTATATTAAGTGAACAAGGCCATCAAGTACATGGTCAGTTTCCATTGCATTATTTGGTGTCTTACACCATTGGCTTTTTACTTTTTAAATGTCTTCAAACGTATCTTGCTGAAATTCACTGTATCAGCAGTCTTAAGTTATGTACTCTTGATCACTTACACATTCATGAATTCTCGATGTATCTGACTGAAGTTTGGTTGCATGTTGTTTACACATTGCAGAGACACCTCGTGTTGGTATCATCATGGGTTCAGACTCGGATCTTCCTGTTATGAAGGATGCTGCAAAAATTCTTGACATGTTTGGTGTTACACATGAGGTAAAAAAAATTTGAAACGTGGCATTTATCATTTGCTTTAAACTCTTTGCATCTCGATATCTTGGATTACTAGTTTATGAACTTTGATGTATGAGAAATGACTCATCATTGGTTTGGTTTATAGGTAAAGATAGTTTCAGCTCATCGCACCCCAGAGATGATGTATTCATATGCAACCTCAGCTCATAGTCGAGGCGTCCAAGTGATAATTGCAGGTGCTGGTGGTGCTGCTCACTTACCAGGCATGTCTTAAACATGAACTCATCTTGTCCCTACAACCCCATAAAAATACTAGATGTTCTGAAACGGGTGTCGGATGTGCCTTTTCTTTCTTTAAAACGTAGGTATGGTTGCTTCACTCACTCCTTTACCTGTGATTGGTGTCCCTGTACGTGCTACCCGTTTGGATGGAGTTGATTCACTTCTCTCCATCGTTCAGGTAAGCACCCATTGCTTCATGTCTCACTTAAGCTATTAATTGCTTGCATCATTTGAATTGAGTTTGCTCAGCGTTTTCCAAACCTTTTACCTTTTCTTTTTTTGGTTACCAAAGATGCCTAGGGGTGTCCCTGTCGCGACAGTTGCAATAAACAACTCGACCAACGCAGCCTTGCTTGCTATCCGGATGCTGGGGATCTCTGATAATGATCTCGTCTCAAGGTTCTTCGTTTATCTTTTGTTACATAAGAGTCAGATTGAACAAGAATAAATAATAAGTTTGTGGGTTTCTTTTGGTTGGTCAGGATGAGTCAGTACCAGGAAAACATGAGAGAAGAGAACATGGTCAAAGGAGAGAAACTTGAGCGAGAAGGTTGGGAATCGTATTTGAACCAGTAAATAATATTACTGGTCAAAGCTCTAATTGAAGATCTTGATGAGGAGTCATTGGCTGGAATGCCCTTTATGAGGAGTCATTGGCTGGGATGTGAGAGTTAGTTTTGGTTCTTTTTTGTTGTCACTGGTAGTTCCTGTTTAAAGCTCTAATTGAGTCTGTTAGTAATCGATTGAACCGAGATAAGTTCCAAGACATTTGTCAAGTAAAATAGTCGATGGACTAACTTTTTTGTGCGAATAGAGAGATTCATTACTATTAAGACTGGCCCAAAGGGCTTAAAGTTACAGATAATTCGCTACTCTAGGAATGAGATGAAAGGCTTACTTGAAGCAGTTTTGGTGCTGACTCACCCTCTAAAGTCTAAACAATGTTTTCACTGATAGTGCCAAAACAGCTAGGAAACTTTTTGGTCACAGGTAGTGAAGTATAAAGAAGGTGCTGATCTTGGTGGGGGTCGCGTTTGGCCATTTATGTGTTTGGAAAGTGATCGAGAATCTGCTTTCGAAGAATTAGGAGAGCGTGTAAAGCATCTTCCACTACCTGTGACCAAGCTGGGGGAGCTGGATCGAATGTTCATGCATGTAGATCAAGGCACCAAACACTAATGCCTACACGGAAGTAGATTCCAAGAGAGGCAATACAATCACACATATCAGAATTCTGCGGGCTGAGGATGAAATTAAAGAACCAAACCCGGATACAATCAAGTAGCAAAGGCTAATCCAACATGTTGAGATAAAATAAAGGAGTGATAACATTATGAAAAGGCCAGCCAGCCGCCAAGACAATGAGTACAGGATCTCGTAAATTTAAGCCAAAGAAAAGAGAGAACAAAAAGAAGTGTTACAAAGACACGAGAGTCTCTACGTGATTGGGATGAGTATACGGGCCATCTAGAGGTTCGTTTCCAAGTCTGCTACGGCGCCTAAATTAGTCGTCCCCAATCCCTTCATATACGACTCTTCTAAAATTGTTTCTCTGTGGATGGAAATACAGAACATGAAACGGACTCAACAAATGAGTTGTTGAAGGTGCATAAACGAACTCACCACCATGAGTAACACCCACTAGCTCTAAACGGGTTTGCGAAACTGGATCATCGCGAGGAAAAGGTAAAGTAAAATGTTTAAAGGACCACTCATGTCTCTCTGCATCCTCCAAAACCCACAGCAAAAAAACGGTCTCTGCTATGGGACAAGTAACACAAGCTAACTTCCCCTGGTAACTATAGAGTCTGCCAAGGGAATACTCCTCCCATGGAACTTGTATCATTCCCAACTTTTCAGATCTGACATGGAAGCTCATCATACAGTGCTCCGCACG
>KE155948.1:228460-247764 GCA_000411075.1 Sisymbrium irio
TTGGTGTCTTACACCATTGGCTTTTTACTTTTAAATGTCTTCAAATAATAAGCCTGTGGGTTTCCTTTGGTTGGTCAGGATGAGTCAGTACCAGGAAGACATGAGAGAAGAGAACATGGCCAAAGGAGAGAAACTTGAGCGAGAAGGTTGGGAATCGTATTTGAACCAGTAAATAATATTACTGGTCAAAGCTCTAATTGAAGATCTTGATGACGGATGTGAGAGTTTGTTTTGGTTCCTTTTTGTTGTCACTGGTAGTTACGGTTTAAATCTCTAATTGAGTCTGTTAGTAATCGATTGAACCGAGATAAGTTCCAAGAAATTTGTCAAGTAAAATAGTCGATGGACTAACTTTTCTGTGCGAATAGAGATTCATTACTATTAAGACTGGCCCAAAGGGCTTAAAGTTACAGATACAAATTCGCTACACTAGGAATGAAATGAAAGGAGATAAAATTTCTAGTCATAAATTTCCTCTCTATTACGACATTCAACTCATTTATTACTAGTATGAATTGCTCAATCCTTTGGTCTCAAAAGATGGCAAAACCAGAGGTTGGAAACCATTTCGAAGAGCAGCTTCCCAAACTCTGGGAGCCTTAACAACTGGATCGTCAAGACCACACTCGTGCTCTTCCCATCCTTCAAGAGCGT
Source organism: Sisymbrium irio (assembly GCA_000411075.1). Classification (NCBI taxonomy): domain Eukaryota; kingdom Viridiplantae; phylum Streptophyta; class Magnoliopsida; order Brassicales; family Brassicaceae; genus Sisymbrium; species Sisymbrium irio. Next base: position 229,115 of record KE155948.1, read on the forward strand.
GCACTATCCCACCAACTCTCCACGCGCTCATCACTCTCCTCCCCAGCCAATTCTATATGTATACAAATACTGTATGTGTTATATACTTATATATCATTATTAGTTGTAATATAGTTTTATTAAAGTTAAAAAAAATGTATGTATACCTCACAAGAATCGATGTTTTGGGCAGAGTCAGGGATGATCATAGCCGGAGTGGTATGGTAAAAGCAGTCTTTTCTAATTTGGGTAGGAGGAAACTGAGAGAAAGGAAGAAAGCGAGTTCCTTTTCCTGCCATCTTCTGCTCTTCTTTGCTCAGCCCATCTCCCACCAACCAAATCTACATATTACATGTTTTATGAAATAATGCTTATTAGCTTTTACAAAAAAAAAAGAATGAACATTATCTTATTATTTATAGATGCCATTTGCAATTTACACATACCGTTGGGGGATAATTGGTTGTGAGCACCAGATTTTCCTTACAATCCCCGCCAAGGAATCCGGCAAGGATGCAATGCTCTTCCTCACGTAACACCATAACCTATTTATGGAAATAATGACCAAAACGAATTTATATATAATATATGAACTAGCTATTACAGTCAAAGGTGGAAAACATTACAAATATATTTTGTCACCCGAAATGAAGACGGTAAATCGATTTGGACTTAAAGTAGGACATGTATAAATTAAGCTGTCTAGCTAAGGACTTGATTAGAACGTTTATATGAAACTTCTTTTGACTTTATAAATATGTTTCATGTTCAAATTACAATACCGAACTACGTTTATTTAAGTTCGATCATATTAACTCCTACAAGCAAAGTAAGGTTATATAATTATTGAAATTAAACTAGAGAAAGGAAAGTTACATATATGTAAATAGGTACCTTGATGCCATTTTGGCAAAGAAAAATGACAATGGCACGAGCAACTTCTGTGATTTGACCTCGAAAGACGACTTCCCTCGTGCCAACAGGAATACTATGAACCACCACCTCAGCTGCAAGACTACTTCCATCTACTATCCTTATCTTTAGTTTTGGATGCTTCCGTACGAACATTTCTCCGTACCCATTTAATTCTTCTCCCTAATCAAATTAGAGTATTAATTAGGGTTAATGTATAGAGTCTATTTCTCATTAGCATTGTAAAACATAAGAATAATTAATTGATACATTAATCGCATGCCTGGTTCAATAGCCCCAAACTCATTACTCTCACATCCTTCTTCTCCGCTTCAAGTATAGCCGTCTCTATCATTTTGTTGATAGGTTCTTTCTGCTGCCGCGACATGTACTGTTGATAGACAAACAAAACGTACTTTAAATGATTTTATATAATTGTAAAGACTAGAGAAGAGAGAGTAGAGGCAAACATGAAAGGAGAACTTAGGAAGGAGGTGGGAGTGTAATGTGAGATCTCGGAAGCGGTTTCTTTCAAAGACAAAGGTTCGAGAAGAGAAGGAAGTTAGTATGAAGGAGATGAATAGGGTGAAGGGTCTCATGAGGAGTAGGTAACAACGAGAAGATAGCGGGTGCGAGGAGAGGGAAGCAAAGCCCAGCCGGAGATGGTAAATAGAGTCGAGTGATGTTAGATGGGTAAGATAAATTGCGTCCGGCTTCTCTTCTTCTTGCTCTAACGATGTTTCGTACAAAGAGTCACTGCACTTGTCGTTGGTTCCGTAAATGTAGTCGTACATTGGCATGAATAGAGAGTAGTTCGTCCTGAATTGCGTGTGGTGGAGCGAGTGAAATCTGTAATCAATACATATTTAGTCTCAAAATCGTTTCATATAATAGTATATAGTTTATGTTTTGTGTTTTGTAACCGAACTTTATAGTGTTTTAGTCAAAATTCATTTATAGATTGTAAACGCAAAAGTAAAATTGTATCTTTTAAAGAAAACGTGAAAATAATATTGTACCACATAATGGTGAAATACTATTCTAGAGGATTGAATTGGACTTACGAAGGAGTGTAGCAGAGGAACTTAAGAGGAGGGAAAAGAGAGAAGAAAGGTTTTGGAATGAGCTCGAAGTTGCAGTGACCCAAGTTGTTCATAAAATCAATGTATGTCATGTAGAGAAAATAGGAGAAGACAGAGATCGTGCCGCATAGCAAAGTCGTTACTAGAGGTATCCCCAAGATTAGTGTATAGCCAATGTGCTCCGCAAACGGATGTACCACCGCTGCAATCAAAACCACGCATTATATTAGTTTATATACATTTCATTGTTGAGTCTTCCTTTATTTAAGAATTTTTTTTTCAAAAACCGCCCTTTTACCGATTAAAGACATTATATTAAGTAGGTATAAAAACATATGAGAAAATCGTGTTTTTGTTGAAAATCAACATCAGGTTTTGACGATTATGCTATAAAATTCTTTTTTTGTAAATAATTTCCAGCATTTGGCTATATAGTGCATTACCCTTCAAAAAAGTGTTGCCTTAAAAAAAAGTGTTGTTTTGAATATTCAATGTAAATTTAAATTATGATAAAAAGCATGTTACTCTCAAGTAAAAATTAATGAATGTTAAATTTTAATTTATGATTTAAGTAAAATCTCTGAGCATAAGCTTATGCAAAACAGCTTTTTTAGTTGAATAATTTAACATTCTTTCAAAAAAATTAATACAAAGTTAGCAAAGAGAACAAAATACAAGAGTTTAATTGTTTCCATGGGGGTATAATAGAATTTTAAACATTTTAAATATATTTTAAATTTTTTGGAAAAAATTTAGACATTTAATCGGAGAGAGAATAACTCTTATTGTTTATACAGTTTTTGTATGTTTTGCGAGGAAGTATATATACATATATATATATATATAGTTATGTGTACGAACAAGTTATGGGCTCGGTGACGATGGAGGAGTGGTGGTGTGAATGGTAGCGAGAATAGAGGAAGTGGTGGTGAAGGGCTCGGTGAAACCAGTAGTAGATGAACTCAACAGGACCCGCATGGAGGAGAGCGACTAGAATCACTCCATCGAGTCGCCAAAAGGGAACAGTATTGGTTCCTATGACATACACTTTGCATAAGTAAGCAATGAGAGTGTTGAAGATGATTTGGTCGTCCCAGGTTCGTTCGCGGTCGACTTGGTCAAACTCTATGAACCTATTCACGATCCGTTTGGTTCCTTTCGCAGTTCGGTAACGGGACAAACTTATCCAAAGCTGGCTATGAACAATCCGCCACACCATTTGCACCACTATCAGAAGTTTCTCGTGATCTCGCATTTTCGCGTATGAGTAGATGCTGTCGATAACCAGCGGTGCCAACACCACATACTGCATTATATATATAATCCATATTTCAGACAAACATTATGACTAATGGTTGATATAAACAACGGGATATATATATAAGTGAATATACAAAGATGTTATGAAGCAATAGGAGCAATGAAAGAGACCTTAAAGCTTCCAAGCGGTGTCCATGGCCAGTCCGTGAGAAGACCTGGTCTCGACGCCATTTTTTCTCCTTCTAGTGGGTTCTTTGTAGGTAGCTACTGTGTGTGAGTGTGTGTGTGTACATATATATGCAAACGCCTGCATAGTTTTCATAATGTCAGACACATGAAAGAAGCTTTGAGAACTCTATGAAAAACTTTTACATATGACACTTGTCCTTTTATAATTGGTTCATATTCTAAAAATTAAATATAATACTTTATAATGTTACATAAATAGTTTATATGTTGTTCTTTTTACCTTTTAAATTCATCAAATGAAATTATGTATCTCTAAATGTAATTAAATGTGTTAGGAATAAAGATAGAATTAAACATATATGTATTTTAAAAAAAAAATTTAAACTATCCTACAAATATCAAAATATTATAAAATATGAATATTAATTATTATGAAAATATTATAGTAATAAAAAAGTTAAGTGAGTATTTTAGCAAGAAAAGTAATAATTTGATTAAGATGAGTTTATCAAGAAAATTAGACTAAAGTTAGTGTTATAGTATTAATGAAAGATTCAATAGAATTCTCACAAATACTAATGATCTAAGAGAAGTATTAAGTCTCTCATGTGAATATCTCAAAAATTAGAAGAAAAAAAATATTGGTTAGTATTTCAAGTGGTTAAGAAAATCGTCTAAAATTTTATCATTTGATATTTTTTTGGGATAAATTTCTCTACTATTTAAATTATTTATAGAATTAAATATTTGTTTCCTATTTTATTTTATTTTTATAATTTAGAGAAATTGTTTTATTGGTGAGGAGTTACGAGGCCTCACTAAATGTCCTTGAATCTGCACGTTGTCCCCACCCAATTCTAAGCTATTGAATTGACTAGACAAACTTGCACCATAATTTATTTGAGATTTCCTTGCTGTTTCGTTTTTTGTTCTGTTGCTATTAATCCCAAATAGGCAATCGGCCTAACATGTAAAGTCTTGACCCATGTCTCATCATATATGGTTTCTTGTTGAAAATTAAAGGAGCTACTTTCCCACAGAAACTACTGGTTTGTTTAACATTTCTTCATAAACCAATTTAAAGAACTAAATATCTAGGAGTCCGATGATGTTGTTGTATATCAATTCTGGAATCTTGTTAATACGTTTTCACAGCGCTCGACATGATAAACCAGGCGAAGGACAGCCGAAAGCAAATCACTAACTGCCAATATATAATAAGGTACTCGTTAAACTGTTTGCAGCATGAATACGATGAACCAATCAATGATAAACTAACATTAAATAATATATCGTCTAAACAATTGTATAAAAATTGTAAATATATTTCACGATAATGTATGTTTTGGGCCGAGTTGGGGGTAATCACAACATGTGTTATATGGTTAACACTAAAAATAACATTCTCTTTGGAGATGGTAGTTGGAAATCGAGTGATAAGGGAAAAAATATGTGGGGGTAATAATATGTTTCACATTTATATCTTCACCGTCGCTTTCAAATTCATAGATAAGGGCAAAAATATGTGGAAGTAGCTAGAACAAAGCATCAAATTGTAGGTCATGGTCATATATAACTAGGTAACTACAGTATTAAGAACATATATACGTACAGTTTTTAATAATTAGTGATGCCATATGTAATTGCATTGCTTCCCCTTGTCCAGCTTTCGTCAGGTAATTATTTACTCATATGGTGGGTGAATAATTAATTGCTTGTGAGTACAATTTTTTGAACAATTTTGCCTTCTTTTTGGTAGCATCATTTTTTTTTTTTAATCATGATTTTTTATAGGTTGAATGTGGCAAATATTCCAAATTCAGCCCAATATTAAATTTATAACTATATAAATTTGCAGTTAATATGACTTTATATGACAAAATTGTCTTTACTTATGCACATGGATCCAAACTGTTTTCATTCTAAATCTCGTATATGTAGCATTATATATTATTCTAGAAAAGAAGGGTTCCATCTGTCATGGAGCGCTACCATATCAAATATGAGAGAAAAGTTGTACGTAGTTTAGGATCGTGTTGGAAATATCAAATGCATGTACATACTATCATATACTCCATGACGTGACGAATTACATTTGTAGAACTCGAATAGCAATTTCATATGGGATAAGTAGATATATTAACAACTTGTTGCACATTCGAATAATACATATGTATGTCTATATAAATTCATAGTTTCTAACTATATTTTTGGAACTCGAATAGTCATTCTACATGCGGAAGGTATGTGAGTATCCTAAGGAAAAGAAGTAAATATATTCTCTCTTTTTTCAAACGCATAAGATTTAAAAAACAGAAATATACTTATATATAATATACACAACAACATAACCATATTATTTTATTGTTATCCACACAATTTTCAAAACAAAAATTGGTTATCAAACCTAAATTCCTTTTATTAAATGTGACCACAAAGCACAAGTAGACACATAGAATAATGTTCTTTCTATTCAATGCAATACAATACAAAACAAATAAATAAATATGTTAAAAGGTCAGATTTTTAGTCGATAGTAGTCTACCTAGATCAAAATCTAACAAACTAAAACTATTTTATGGATTCTGACAAATCTGCAAAATGTAATTAAGAATCTTAGTAATGGTGATTCTATAAAATTTTAATTAAGAATTCTCCCTAAATGCTAATGTGCATTCATTTGAACAGAACTAATCAGAATGATAAGAACACGAAAACCTATGTATTTTCTCAATTTTTATGTAACATACATTCAAAAATAAGAATTATAAAAAGTAACATGCATACGAGTGGTTTCCACACAGAAGACAATGGTTCACCCTGTAGATTCGATATATAATTAAGTGACCTTAACAGAACGAAAAATTTCCATAACCATAGTAATTTCTTTTAAAAAAATTAAAAGAGGTCAAGTGAAATGACAAACGCAATCAGTCGCCATAAAGCTACGGTTTACTTCTTACACTCTTTTCGTCTCTAGTCCGACACTCAATTCATAAATTACTAGTATGAATTGCTCAATCCTTTGGTCTCTAAAGATGGAAAAACCAGAGGTTGGAAACCATTTCGAAGAGCAGCTTCCCATACTCTGGGAGGATTAACAACTGGATCGTAACCACACTCATGTTCCTCCCACCCTTCAAGAGCGTGCACTATCCCACCAACTCGCCACGCGCTCATCACTCTCCTCCCCAGCCAATTCTATATATTTATACTTACATGTTAGTTGTAATATAGTTTTACTAAAATTAATAAAAATGTACATACCTCACAAGAATCGATGTTTTGGGCAGAGTCGGGGATGATCATAGCGGGAGTAGTATGGTAAAAGCAGTCTTTTCTAAGTTGTGTAGGAGGAAATTGAGAGAAAGGAAGAAAGCGAGTTCCTTTTCCTGCCATCTTCTGCTCTTCTTTGCTCAGCCCATCTCCCACCAACCAAATCTACATCATATTACATATATAGTTTTATGAAATAATGCTTATTAGCTTTTACAAAAAACAAAGAATGAATATTTATAGATGCCATTTGCAATTTACACATACCGTTGGGGAATAATTGGTTGTCAGCACTAGATTTTCCTTACAATGCCCGCCAAGGAATCCGGCTAGGATACAATGCTCTTCCTCACGTAACACCATCACCTATTTATGGAAATGGTTTATTAAGAATGACCTAAAATATGAACTAACGATTACAGTCAAAGGTAGAAAACATTACGAAAATATTTTGTAAACCGAAACCAAAATGTTAGATTGATTTGGAATTAAAGTAGGCCATGTGACATTGTTTACGAGTTAGAAATAAGCTACCGAAGGACCACGTAATGGCATAACGTTTGTATGAAACTTCTTTTGACTTTATCAAAATAGGTTGCATGTTCAAGTTACACTATCGAGTATCGAAGTACGTTATTATTTACGTTCAATCATATTAATTCTTAAATACAAGCAAAGTCACATGATTATAAATAATACTAATTAACTATTGAAAACTAGAGTACAGAGCATATAATTATATGTAAAACATGTACCTTGATGCCATTTTGGCAAAGAGAAATGACAATGGCACGAGCAACTTTTGTGATTTGGCCTCGAAAAAGAACTTCTCTCGTGCCAACAGGAATACTATGAACCACCACCTCGGCTGCAAGACTGCTTCCGTCTACTATCCTTATATTTAGCTTTGGATGCTTCCGTACGTACATTTCTCCGTACCCGTTTAATTCTTCTCCCTAATCATATTATAGTCTTAATTAGGGTTTATGTCTAGATCTATTCTATCTTCCGTTAGAATTGCAAAACATAAGAAGGGACCAATTGATGCATTAGTTGCATGCCTGATTCAGTAGCCCCAAACTCATTACTCTCACATCCTTCTTGTCCGCATCAATGATAGCCGTCTCTATCATTTTGTTAATAGATTCTCTTTGGTGCTGCGACATGTACTGTTGATTAAAAAAAAAATCAGAAAACGTGAAATTATTTGATATCTTGTAGAGATTAAATAGAGAAGAGAGAGTAGAGGTAAACATGAGAGGAGAACTTGGGAAGGAGGTGCGAGTGAAGGGTCAAATCACGGAGACGGTTTCTCTCGAAGACGAAGGCTCGAGAAGAGAAGGAAGTTAGTATGAAGGAGAGGATTAGAGTGAAGGGTCTCATGAGGAATAGGTAACACCGAGAAGATAGCGGGTGCGAGGAGATGGAAGCAAAGCCAAGCCGGAGATGGTAAATAGAGTCGAGTGATGTTAGATGGGTAAGATAAATTGCGTCCGGCTTCTCTGCTTCGTGCTCCAACGATGTTTCGTACAAAGTGTCACTGCACTTGTCGTTGGTTCCGTAAATGTAGTCGTACATTGGCATGAATAGAGAATAGTTCGTCCTGAATTGCGTGTGGTGGAGCGAGTGAAATCTGTAATCAATACATATTTAGTCTCAAAATAATTTCAATGTGGTATTCTAATATTTTATAAATTATGTTTGTGTTTAGTGACAAATTTTTCTAGTGTTTTAATCAAAATTCATCTGTAGATTGAAACGCAAAAGTACAATTGATATGTTTGTAAAAAACGTGAACCTAATGCTGTAGCTCAGGTTACTCAGCATTATAAACGTCTCCCAGGTAATGGTGAAGTATAATACTATTCTAGAGGATTGAATTGGACTTACGAAGGAGTGTAGCAGAGGAACTTAAGAGGAGGGAAAAGCGAGAAGAAAGGTTTTGGAATGAGCTCGAAGTTGCAGTGACCCAAGTTGTTCATGAAATCTATGTACGTTATGTAAAGGAAAAAGGAGACGACAGAGACCGTGCCGCATAGCAAAGTCGTTACTAGAGGTATCCCCAAGATTAGTGAATAGCCAATGTGCTCCGCAAACGGATGTACCACAGCTGCAATCAAAACCACCCATTATATTACTGTATATACACATTTTTCATTGTATGCAATCTTTCTTTTATTTAAGAGACATCATTTTATTTACACTAATGTGTGAAAATCGTGTTAATTTAATTAGATATCAACAGCACTTTATTTACGATTTTGGTCTCACATTATTTTTGTATATAAACTTCCAGAATTTGGCTATCAGTGTATATAACCTTCAAAGAAGTGATGTTTTGAATTTTCAGAATGTAAAAGTAATGATTAAAAACCATTTGCCTCAAGTAAAAATTAGTAGTAAAGTAAAAAAATAATTAAATAAAAGTAAAATTAAATAAAAAATAGTAAAGAGAACATAATTTAAAAGTTTACTGCTTGTTTCCGGAGTATAATAGAATTTGAAAATGTTTTTTAAAAAAATTGTGAAAAATATAGATATTTAAACGGAGAGAGAGTAATAGGTAATGCGTTATACAGTTTTATACTTTTATATGATTTGTGAGGAAGTATATATAAATTATATGTGTACGTACAAGTTATTGGCTCGGTTACAATGGAGGAGTGGTGGTGTGAATGGTAGCGAGAATAGAGGAAGTGGTGGTGAAGAGCTCGGTGAAACCAGTAGTAGATGAACTCAACAGGACCCGCATGGAGGAGAGCAGTTAGAACCACGCCATCAAGTTGCCAGAAGGGAACGGTATTACTTCCTATAACGTACACTTTGACTAAGTAAACAATGAGTGTGTTGAAGATGATCTGATCGTCCCAGGTTCGCTCTCGGTCGACTTGGTCGAACTCTATGGACTTGTTCACGATCCGTTTGGTTCCTTTGGCAGTTCGGTAACGGGAAAAACTTATCCATGCCTGGCTATGAACAACCCGCCACACCATTAGCGCCACTACCAAAAGTTTCTCGTGATCTCGCATTGTTGCGTATGAGTAGATGCTGTCAATAACAAGCGGCGCCAACACCAAGTACTGTAATATTTATCCATATTTTATACAAAACATTATGACTAATGGTTGATATAAACAACGGATTATAAGTGTATATATAAAGATATTATGAAGCAATATCGGCAATGAAGACCTTAAAGCTTCCAAGAGGTGTCCATGGCCAGTCCGTAAGAAAACCTGGTCTCGACGCCATTCTTTCTCCGTATTATGATCGATGATGATTACTACTCTGACACGTACTTCCAATGGGCGTCTTTGTGAGTATGGGTGTGTGTATATATATATTACATGCATAGAACTCTATAATAGAGGCATGACATTTACATGTGGGGCACATGTGAGTGTTCCTTTTTCCGAAAGCCTAAAAAAAAGATTCTTAGACGAAACTACGTTTAACAGATAAGAGAACCTGTTTTATTGGTGAGGAGTTAGGAGGCCTCATTAAGTATCCTTGAATCTGCACGCTTCCCCAATACTAAGCTATTAATTTGACTAGACAAACTAGCACCATATTTTATTTGAGAACTCCTTGCCGTTTTGTTTTCTTTTATCAGAATAAGAATTAATCCCAAATAGCATGAGCAATCTAACTACCATGGAAAGAGTCTTGTACCCATGTCTCATAAATCGTTTTATTGTGTGTGTAATAAATAGTGATAGGAATTGCATATACTCACAAATAGTTTCTTGTTGAAATTAAATGAGCTACTTTTCCACGGAAACAGGGGTCTTTGTTTAACATGTCTTCATACACCATTGTAAAGGACTAAATATCTAGAAGTTCGATGCTTTCTATACCAATTCTTCAAATATTATTAAAACGTTCTCACAGCGCTCGAAGTGATAAACCAGGGGAGGGTCAGCCGAAAGCGAATCACTAATTCCAATATATAATAAGGCAGTAGTTAAATTGTTTGCAGTACGATGAATAATGATAAACTAACAGTACTAATATATTGGATAAACAATTATATAGAATTTGAATATACCTCACAATAACCGATGTTTTGGGCCGAGTTGGGGATGATCACATCATGTGTTATAATCGTAAAAGACATTCTCTTTGGAAGTTACGTTGGTAGTTGGAAATCGAGAGATGAAAGCAAAGATGGATTTTTCCTTCTCTTGCCATCATCTAGTCTTCTTTGCTTAGCCCACCCCTCACCAATATGCTTTTGACTTCTATCATATTGTTAACAATCTGAATTGTATAAATTTAATGCCGGATGGTGATACAACAACAACAACATTAGAACACCCAATAAATTGAAGAACATGGTCACATATAATTAGGTGACTATTAAGACTATATGTACGATTTTGGAAAATCGACGCCATATGTATCTGCTTCGGTAAAGTAATTAATGGTATCGGCTGTATTTACTCATATGACTGGAGAATAATTAATTGCTTGTAAGCACAATTTAGCCATCCTCCGTTTGGTAGCATCTTTTGCCTTTTCTGATCATAATTTATTAAATGAAGCCACAAGGCACAAGTACACTTATTAAATGATTTTTTTTTTATGTTCAGTACAATACAAATAAAAGTATAGAAAAACAGATTTTAAGTCGGATATCAGAAACTAACAAAATTGATCATATTTATGGGTTCTGGCGAATCTGTAGAACGTAAATAATATTTGCAGTGGTTCTATAAACTTTCTCTTCATAAGCTAAATGTGGATTCATTTAAACATACCAAATCAGAATAATAAGTTTGTAAGACAACAAAAGTTATGTGTTTCTTCTCATTTTATGTAGCATATAACACTTGAAAAAAAATACAAATCATATAAGAAACAAAAAAAAAAATCCAATGAAACAGAAGTACAACACCGAGAGGTTAGACCATTTTGATAGAACCATTAAACAAAGAAAACAGTGAAACCAAATAATCATTAAACAGAAAACAGTGAAACCAAATAAACAAAGAAAATCCAATGAAACAGAAGTACAAATCCAATGTGTTTTCTTTTTTTTAACAAAACTTCTTTTCAATTTTCATTGCTGGCTTTTCCTCATTAATTGTTTATAATTCTTTTGTAATGTTTATTTACCGGCCTTATTCTTTCGTTGCTTTTATGTTGTTTTCTTTAGTTATTGGGTTTATTTTATTTTCGTGGATTTGGTGTGTTTCGTTTTTATTTTTGTTTTATTTTGGATCTTCCAACTGTTTAATCCTTTGTTTTGGCCGTAGTCTTTATTTCCCTCATTTTTTTTCTATGTTTATTGTTGGTTTTTTTTGGCTCGGTTTATATTATTTCCATTAAACCCACATTTTTAATCCTACTATTTTTTGTGTCTAATTAAATTATAAAGAGTATGGGCTTCAAGATGTTTTATGAGTAGATGTGTGACCCAAATAATAAAAGGTAGAGAGCTGTGGGGACACTTGCTTTATGGGTGGGTACATTTTAACAAACAGATGGAGAAAATGGATAACCTGAACTGACACTGAAGTGTACTCGTATGAGTGAATTGAAAACTGAGGAGAGCCGTTATGGCAGCGGTGGAGGAGCTGTGTCGGTCTCGTGCTGGCCGGTCATAGACAACGGAGCTTGGGAGTAAACAGCCAAAAATTAGGATAAGAGATTGGTTGTCGAGAAGTTGAAGACGTGAAAGTGTAGTAGATTAAGTTGTCGAGAGGTTGATGCATGTATGTATCATCTCAAAAACCTTGGTCATTACACTCATATACTATTCTTTAAAATAGAAGCTAAAAGTTATTTTAGCTCACCATACACTGAAATATAATTTATATAGTCCTATATCATCGGGATAATATGTACATATGAAATTGCAAAAGACACAAAACCATTTTAGTATCTAAAACATTTACCTACCACCAGAGAGTAGAGAATCAGCGATAGATGATCCACCGGTAAACCCTCTAAAAACTGAAGAAGAATACGACATACCTAATTCGCTAAATCCGTCTTGGACCCCTAACATCATTCCACTCCCGGACAAATCCAAAGGAGACAAATCCGGCAACTTTGCATCTCCTCTTAGATATTGCAACACTTGTCTCATACTTGGTCTAGCCCTTGGGTCAGGGTGAGAGCACAAGAGACCTAACTTCAACACCATTTCGACCTCTTTTTGGTCATACTCCGAACCCATATTGGGATCTTTAGCATCCAAGATGTTTCCCTTGTTCCATAACCCGAAAACCCAATCCACAAGCAAGAACGTCTCATCCGTACCGTGCTGAATCTCGATAGGACGTCTGCCGCACGCCACTTCTAGTAAGAACGCCCCAAACGCAAAAACATCGGTAGCTGTAGTAGCACGTCCTGTCCGAGTGTGTTCAGGAGCTAAGTATCCCAATGTTCCAACAACGTGCGTGGTCTGAGGATCCGACCCATGATCGTACAACCTAGCCAAACCGAAATCTCCGAGTCTCCCATTGAACTCTCCGTCTAACAAGACGTTGCTTGCTTTGACGTCTCGATGAATCACCACCTGTTCCCACTCCTCGTGAAGGTAGAACAAGCCAGAAGCAACGCCTAGAATGACGTTAATCCTCTGTTTCCAGTTGAGTGTTACATCCGGAGTGTTGTACAAGTACTTGTCTAAGCTTCCATTGGGCATGAAGTCGTACACGAGAAGAAGCTCACCTCTCCGGCGGCAATAACCCAAGAGAGGGACTAAGTTCCGATGACTCATCCGACCAATACTCACGATCTCAGCCACAAACTCTTTCATCCCTTGTCGGGACTCGTGGGAGACTCTTTTCACGGCGATCTCCAACTTGGTCTTAGGCATGACACCTTTGTAAACGCTCCCAAACCCACCAGTTCCGAGAACGCCCTTCTCCTTGAACCCTTTGGTCGCATAGTACAAATCCTTGAACCTGAACCTGTTCTTCCCAAACTCTTTTTCCCACTCCTCGAGCTCCTCCGCGAACTTTCTCCTCCTCCTCACCAAGAAGCATATGAGGAAGATGACACAGAAAATCAAAAACAGAGATATCAAAGGCATACCGATCTTGAAAAAATCTGATATTTTCCTCGGCACGAACCGTGGAAGCTTCGGAAGTCTCGATAAAGGCAAAAGCGGAGCTTCCCTGTTCACACCAAAACTCCACCCAAGAACAAAATGTTCTGACTTAACAGAACCAGTCGCAGAAGAGAAACCCACGTACATATCTTGGTGAAGAACTGGAGAAAGATCTCTTACAGTCGACACAAGCGCCCTTCTTGGTTTATCCTGGTTGAACGGAGCCATCCTCACGTCGATTCTATGCGAACGGCCGTCGTAGTCGACCCAAAGTTGCATCGGCCTACGACTGATCAACCTCAGATTCTTGAATAGGCCTTTCTCGTCCCACCACCCAGCACGGGAACTTTCTACCGAGTTCAAACTATTGATATCGATTCCAACATGGTTATCATCGGGATCATTAAACTCTGTACTCCGTATCGTATCCAACTCGACAGCGAAGACATTGTTCGTAACATTACCGTTGTTTAAGATGTTGAACAGACCGATGTATTGGCTTGCCGTTGCGTTAGTAAGGCTCGGCTTAGGAGCGACGACGAAGGCGATGCCATGGCCACTAAGTATGGGGATCTCAGAGTGAATAGCAAAGACAAAGGTGGTGGAGAAAGAAAAAACGGTACCGTTTTTTGAATCTTTGAACCGGATTGGTTTGGTGTGGAAGGCGTGACCGGTATTCTGAAGGGTGAAGTTGGTTAGTTTCAAGAGACCGTTTTGTGTGATGGTTGTGATCCCTTGGATATCTATGTCAGTGGGTTGGGGAGCAAAGGTATTGTAAGTGAAGCTGGTACTTTGGGAAGATGTTTCTTGGGATTGGAAGAGGAGGCTGAAGAAGAAGATGGTGAAAAGCTTCAAGAACATGGTTTCCTCTTTTTTACTCTGCTCTGCTTTCAGATTCCCTTTGGATACTTATTATAGTAGATGAAGAAAGATTGACAGATAAGTTATGGTGTGAAGAGAGTGTGGAAAAGTCTTCATATTTCTTTTTTTGTTTTTCCTTTTTTTCCATCATCTTCTTTCTAGAAAAACAAGATTATTTTTTTTCTTTGTGGGGATTGCTCGTGATTGAGAAATTTAATCAAAGTAGGTGTGATATGTGTCTCAACTTCCAATATTAAAGTTTAGTTAACGCTTATTGACATTTAAATCTATAATTTTCTTGACCAAAAAAAACAAAAATGAATAGTTTTAAAAATCTCCCATCTATCACGCTCATGATGCTGTCTGTAACCATAAGGATGTTTGTTTAAATTATCGAAGGATTAGGCACCATTATTTTATCAACCTATTTGTGGGTGGTGATCGAAGATTCGACGGTAAACTATAAGAGTCACCAGTTGCTTTTTTTAGTTCCTAGTTGTATTTTGTAAGTTCACGTCACGTGAGGATCAATCTTTCTGTGTGCCAGCGAAGATCAAATTATCAAATCGAGTATCTTTTATATACTCATACGGTGCCATAATTGAACTTAAAATGTATGATTTTTATGAAGTAAGTGTGCTCATTTAAATTTGATATTTACTTCGAATCTCGTAGTAATCTGTGACATAAGACATACAAATGGATGATCATCTAAGAATGACATCAGAAATTCATAATTAAGCTAGCACGTTACCAAGGAAACTTTTTGGTGTAATAATTAATTAAGTAAAACTTAATTTAATAGTTTAAATTGGTTTTGGATACACTGTAGTACTGCCTCTATTATGTGTGTTGCTATCACAGACTCTCAGTCGTCTAATATGCCAAATACAGCTAATCATTTTCAACGTTTCCAAAGGTTCTAATGGGAAAGAGATATTGGAAGACACGTAGTAATTGGGCAGATTATCCTTTAGCAAACGGCACTGTATTTATACTCGAATATTTGTGGCCCAAAAAAATGTACTCAAATTTCCTGCCGACGACGTAACTCCTCACCTCTTCTTTTTCTTTTGGTTAGTGAAACTAATCTCTTACTTTTATTTTGCATTTTATAATTGTAGAGGATAAACGAAATAGTTTGAATACGATGTGCATGATTAGAGGCTTTGTTATTTATACGTGCGTATATTTCGACAGTTTAGTTTGTATTAATTCTTTTTATATCACCGATCACGATCGAGGAGGTTTAAATGGAAGTTATAATAATGGTGCTATAAATTTTTTTTTTACCAATTGGTGATAAGCTATGAAATTTTTATATGGCAGTACCTTGTAAAACTAAGATGATTCTTAAATTACATGTAAAAAATTGCAACCTTTTTACTAGCATTGTTTACAAATCATGGTGCCATGTGAATTTGTTCTTCGTTTTTTATGCTAATTCTTATTTTAATATTTGATGGTGTAGCATTTTGCCTTAAGAATTAGGTGGGGGTGTATAAATGACCTTAATGTCAGATTGGGACCCAGTATGACAAATGCACAACTAGTCAAAAATCATAGACTAGAAGGGGGACCACTCTATTCTTGGAAGCTTCTGAGTTGATAATCGTTGATTTAAGTCAACCATGTCAATATCCTCTCTCGGTCAATGGAGTTTTGCGTGAGATTGTCCGCAGGGTAACAAATTCTTCTCTACTCAGTCTTGTGTACGCTGTGGTGGAGTCGGGGAGAGAAGAGTTTCTCACGTCGGTGGTGTGCTAGGAAGAAGTTGAAATAGAAATCAGAATGAATTTCGTTAAACATTTAAGTTATCTCTGTTACGAAATATGCTCTCTCTCTCTCTCTCTATATCTCTCTCTCTCTCTATCTCTCTCTCTCTCTCTCCCTCTCTCTCTTTAAAATGTAAGTTATCTCTGTTATGAAGGTTGTGCTTGTTTGAGACTTTTACTGTTAAAAGTATGGTTTTAGAAAAAAGTGGATTGTGACTTTTATAATTGTCATAATTTTTTTATTTAAAATCTTAAATTATGGCTTTTTCTTAAAGTCATCGAATTATGAATAAAAAATAAATAAATAGACTTTGAGTGGTTTTAAAAATTAAGAATGTTTTTAGAAAATTAAAAGTGTGATTGGTAAAACTATTAACTTTATTTAGAGACTGTTGTTTATTTCAAAGTTCTCTCTCTCTCTCTCTTATTTAAGCAGTGATCTAGACTATAGTATATATCTCGTCTACACTTTTTTTCAGGTTTTATGTTTTACTCTTCCAACCAATATAATTTACAACCACCTATGAGGTTTTTAGGATCAAATATGAAATTAAAAGTATGATGTAAAGGAAAAATTCAGAATTAATTATACGAAAGGGGGATTTTATTATCACTCAGGGAAATACAAATGACTCATAAATGACTTAAACTCAACTGACTTGGTTTTACAACAAGACCAAACCCATCTATTTATAGTACAAATCATAAAAAATATTATACAAACATATTCTTTTCACCTATTTATTAGACATATTTAAAATAATACAAGATAAAATAATACAAAATAAATATAATATTTTTTCTTTTCTTGCACTTCATAATAATGCATAAAATATCTTCTTTATTTTACATTCAAATATTCTTTATTGATTTAAACGTCAAGCAAATTATCTTTGTGATAGAATTAACCATTAACACACACAAATTTGATATGTCTGTTTTAAATCTGACTGTTAGCGTAGCTAGTCTGGGATATCCTTCCAATATTGATGAGTCTGCTGTTACCGTAGCCACTAACCATGGGGAAATAGTGAAACTGAAGAGATAAGATTGTTGTTTACATACGAGTAGTAGGCTTTGCGGAGCTAAATGGTTGCAATAGTGTATTTGAAGAAAAAGGACAAGCTCTTTAATGGGCTTTGCACTAATTGTTGCAATAGTGTATTTGAAGCAAAAGGACAAACTCTTGAATGGGCTATGCAAGTTGTTTCCACGATGTGTATATAAATAAATACATTTTGCCAAAACTGTGTTACATAACTAGATAAACTTGTTTAAGATGAAATGCTTATAAAAAAACTAACAATATGTATACTTTTGGCGTTCACCAAGTTCGGTTAGTTGAATTTACATAAAACTTTAAGAAAATTGTTCTTCATTTCCTCTTGAGACGAGGCGATGTATAGTCTTCTAAGACAAAAACAAAGCCGATCCATCTGTTAAACTTCAAAACCTTTGGGTCATTTTGGCTCGGATGCTATGACTGAGGAGTTACACTTTCGAAAGGATTGAAATGCCGTATCTTGACGTTGATTACGTATTCCGGGTCTTCTTCACCGTTGACAATTTCACAACATTGTCTACGTGGTGCCTGTAAATTAACCCCCATTAAATTAATACATACACATAAAGATATAGTCAAATATATTTCAATAAAAACAAAAAAAATCAAATACAAAAATTTCTAATGCAAAGTTATACAAAGATAAATCAAGATATTTATTCCATAATACTTTTTTCTAAGAACAATTCACGATTTTTTTTCGTAAATAGCTAGTGTATCTGTGTATTTATCAAACCATATACTGTATATCTTTGAAAGTTCTTAGCGTTGATCGGTTATTTCATATCTAATACTCTCTGTTTTTCCTATAAACGATTTTTTTTTTATCTATGATCTTGTTATAAACAATGGACTTATATGCATATATATTCGTGAAAATTTTAAAATTTCGTATAAGCGGATATTCGTACTTACCATTTTCCAGAGATCCGGCATCCACTTAGCAACGGAGACGTCTATGAACTCGACGGAACGTACGCGAGAATACTCGGGAGATTCACATTGTGTGTCGCTCACTTCAGCATGCTTCCGATAAGTCGTAAGAGTCTGACCCGACCCTACTTCATAAATCCGGTCCAAGAAATAAACAATGGGTCTCTCACAAGGATCCTCACTGACGGGTCGCGTGTCGAACGAGAAAGGCTCGGAACTCGACGTCCGCCACGACTTGAACGTAAGGAACGGCGTCT
>KE155948.1:250219-261230 GCA_000411075.1 Sisymbrium irio
TGGAGCCACCAATCCCGAATAATATGTGGGAGATATCGGTGGCTTCTGAGGACTGATTTTGTCGGACGAAGGCCGAAACGGAGGAAGAATTGGTAGTTGAGATTACATTTTCACGGCCCAAACGGCGATGGCCAGCAAAACGCTGATGATCGGAGGAACCAGAGAAGATGATGTAGAAGAAAATCATAGCAAGAGGGATTAAGATGCATATGGTGAAAAAGAGCTTGGCGACGACGGGGAAAACAGTGCCTGTTTTAACAGCCGTTGTTGGGAAAATCGACGGTGGTCTGTGGCGGAGCTTAAATGGATCGAAGATGGCCATCTTTTTTTTTTGGTGGGCGTATAAGTTTGTGTATGAAGAGTGTTTGATGTTATAATGCGGGACTGGATTTTACGTTTGATCTTTAGAAATATAAGAGCACCTCTATCGGAGACAGGATGAGGAGCAAGTTCTGAATAAAAATTATTAATAAAGAAGAGAAGAGAGATATATACAATATTTATGGGGAGATATTTGCAGAACTTTATAGATACTCATTTTGTACAAATGTTATAGTATGACTTGTTTAGAGTTTTGAAATAAAACAAAAATCAATTATAAAAGAAACTTATATTAAATTATTAATACAATAAGTGTGAGATATTTATTACAGGATCTATACTAATATACCAATGGAAGTATACCAATTACGAGTAGGGTTTAGTGGAAATAACTCAAAATTTATATTTATCTGCTGCGATACAAATTGAGAAAGTCCATATTCAACGAATATTCCTACTCCTTTATTTTAGTTAATGAAATATATGATCTCGGGGAAACAAATCTTCTAAGTTTAGATGCAATTGCAGTCATCACAATTGTTTTTTTTTTCTTTTTTTTTCGAAGATAACAAAGAAAAACATTGTTTTTGTGGATAAATTATTAACTTGTGAAATATTTGATCCACAAAAAAAAAAAGCGCAAGGTAATGCTAGTTTCTAACAACATGAATAATTTTAGGGAAATAATGTAGATAAAAACGGTTTGTATTACCACAACGTGGAACAAAGATTATAGAAATACAAAAAACGCTATGAGAGACTGCATTGGCATTTCATATATATGAACCAGAGAGACGTAAAGTTCTTGCAGCTCTTACGGTCTTGACGATCAAGGATCGTACCTCTCCTGTTACAATCAATTTACCATACTTGTCAAGGCAGTCTCACGGAGGAACTGTTGTGCAGCCTAAGGTGCCTTTCTCTATATCCAAAGTTTGAAAGATTGTGGCTTAAACCGCCAATCGGTTTTAGATTATGGATGTGCCTGCTGAGGAGGAGGTAGATAACAAGTTGACATGGATCTCTCTATTCAAGAAGGTCAAGTTTCGTAAACCAAGCTGCATGGGGACCAGCTTCCATACTTCTTCAGAGAACTCAGAACTCACATTCTTCCATGATTTTAACTTCAGCTAGCCATATATATGAGACGGAAATATATATGATACTGTGTATGACTATGATAGTTGCAAACTTGTGTAATTCGTTTCTACACATATGCAGCTACTTTAATTATTTGTAGATTCGATTTATTTGTTTGTGAACTTTTAATAAATTTTAATAAACAGTTAGAAATCCTTCTTACAACTGAGATAGAAAAACATTTCTAAGATACCCGGAACTTTCCTAAATATTTATGGGATTTCTTAGGTCTCATTACCATTTGTGGATAGATTCTAGCTAGTCTTACCTCTCTTTTGCCTTTTATTTTGTACATTTTGAACCCTAAATACGTTTGTAGTATTATGGCTACAGAGTAATTGATCTATGTTGACAAGGCAAAAAAAAAAAAAAGTTGTGATGGCCCCTAAGCTGTTGGACATCCATCTTATTATATCCTATTGGGCCAAGCATGGTCGAGTAGTATTGGTTCAAATTTTAAGGATTGTTCATTTGATCAGAGTCAGTTACAAATGGGAAATATACGTACGGAGACGTTAAGGAGAGACTGAGAGGCCCAAAATTATAAGTCGCGGTCGCGATTGGGCTGCGGGTGAAGTCGAGACTTCATACGACATCAATCTTCCTAGCTGGCTCGGTGAGACTTCTTATGTGTTAAAATCCTTGAGTTTTGTCTAATTCCATTCCAAAAGCTGCGAAGTTAGGAGTTTCATAGATTTAAAGTTATACAACAATACCCCACATGTTATCGGACGTGATATGTGAGCATAGCAGATAAATCTCAAAATCGCGTTATACGCTAACCGGACTGCAACTCAACGTCTAACACTTAACGTATAATATAAATTTCGACGATTATACATTTATACTATTTAATTAGGTATTTATATGTACTATGTACTATAACCTGGCTAAAATTAACAAAATAGCATGATCTATAACACGATAGATTTACTAAATTATATTTTATAGTAATACGAAAAAAGCAGCTGTTGTTCAAATTTGGTTAAGAGAATAAAATCTTGCTTACCTTTGGGTTTATCATAAATCTCCAAATTTTAAGCGCTAGTGTCAGCATACACCCCATGCGTGCTTTTGAATTTTCATGTCTGTTGAAAGTCCTCCTCTTGAGCTTTATTAATCACCTCGGTTTAAAGCTGTCCAGGTTTTTTGTGCAGGATAATATTGGTCATACTCACTTCAAGTTAACGCTTAATTTCGACAGGAATGATTAATTTAGACTGATATATATGTATACTTTTAAATTTTAGAAATATTTGATGAGCAAAAACTATACTTTTACAAAAAGATGTGAGAGAGATATTAAAGTTATATATATGAAATTGTGAGTGAGACTTACATATTCTTTAGAAATATGAATAAGAATCGTATTCGTACGTTAACTTTACAAAATTAACGTGAGTGTGACTCCTTTTTTTTGTTGCTCAAATTTGACTTTCTAGCTTAAAGACGTTGCATGAAATACTCGGATTAATTGTTTTACCTACATTAACGTGCGAACAATCTTATAATCGATATTATACCGATTTTCTTTGCTTCAATGTATTTTATTCTTTTTTGCCATAGGACCAATTTGTTTAGATAAAACAAATTGTATTCAAAAATTGTAACACTTTTTTATTTATATGATATTTACCATTTAGCCAAAAAAAAATAGGGGATATTTAAATGATAGTTTTCATACTCTTGGAATTTTGAATACGGAAACTATAATGTGGTTGTTTCGTCGAGACCTATATGCGTCATGCAATATCTTTTAATTTCATGTTCTTGCATCAATACTGCTTTTTTTGTTGAAATTTTGCATCAATAGTGCATTTTTTTGTTGAAATTTTGCATCAATAGTGCATTTTTTGTTGAAATTTTGCATCAATAGTTTAGAGATCTTCTGATTAGATTTACAAAATTTCCAGTGACTATCCAATTTGATAGAGGAGAAGTTTTCTGAAACTTTTTATTAAATTGATTTCGGTGTTCTTTTATATTTTCTAGCTAGCGTTGACATATTCTTTACACCAGTGGAAGCATGCATATTTGTGAGAGAAATGACCGTAGTTCCTCTTAAAGTACTTAACTCAAGCAAACCAAAAATATAAGTCATTTTTTTAATTAACTATCTCCATATATTAAATTGTAATCATAAGTCATTTAATTAGTAAAAACTCCAACATGAGAGTTGTATGTCATTTTTTTATAATGCTGAATGAGATTGTATGTTATATTTACTTGCATTATCTCACTCGTGGACAACTGTTATTTATAATTTAAGATATAATAAAATAAATCAGATGGGTAAAGCGGACCAACCAAGAAGTTTTGGTCTTTTCTTGTTGTCAGGATCCTCTTGTGGAACTTTCGCTTACATATGTATTTGTGTGTATTATATTTAATTTAGTTATTATTCGAAGTCTAGTTGTTGATTTCTAACATATATTTGGCGACTAGACCAGCGAACAACTAAATAAAGCTTAAATATTTTTTAATAAAGAACTATAGAAGAATATCAACCAAATTTCCAACGAGAAAATAAAATAATGATAATGCAAGGTTTGTCTTGACCATGTGATAAATTATCTGAGTTAATCAAATTAAACCATGTGAACTTTAAAATATTATTTGTTTTTATCTGTCAATTAGGTGGTTTCCAATGTCAAAATGAAAATTTGATATACATATATATATATATATATATCTACTATATATTAAAAGAGAAACATTTGAGGGACATTTTGCTAATATGTCAATTTTTCTTTTTTTCTCAGCATTTTTTTGTTTTTCATTTATTTTTATCTATTATCTTTATTGCCAAACACTATTAAATTTTTTTTTTTAAAAATAAAATATGAATATCTACTAAATATCTAACCATTTCCTATTTATTTGGTTAAAATCATATACTATATATTATGAAAAATTTAAATTAACAATAAAAATTATTAATTATTAATAATTTTTAAGATTAATGTTTTTTAGTTTTTTATTTGTAAAATAAAGAAAAACGAATTTATAAAATATGTATTAATTTCATTAAAAAGAATGTTATATATGTGATTCAAATAAGTAAAAAATAAAATTTAAATGATCTACTATATATCAAAGGAGAAGCAATTAGGGTTATTTTTGTTGATGTGGCATTCCTACATTTTTCTGAACTTTTTTATTTATTTATTTTAACATGTTATAATCAAACACTTTTTTAAAAATATTTAAAAATTAATGAGTCTTATTTTTTCTAAAAAACGAAAATAAAAAATCTACTTAATTTAATTTACAGAATCTAATATATTCCTATTAATTGGTTAAAAATCTATTATCAAACTAATTGTTAAAAAATAAAGTAAAATTATTTTTGTAAATAAATATCTTAATGATCTTTTCTTTTAAAAATCAATATATATATAACTATGTATAAATCAAAAAAACTTTTTTAAATAACAAGTTAAAATGAAGATAAAATAAAAAAATTATAAAAAGATTATAAAAATAACAAAATTAAAACTAAAAATATAATTTAAAACATAAAATAATAATATATAATTCAAAAATAATAATTATCTTGCGCAATAGTGCAGATATTATCCTAGTATATATATTAATTTCAAATGAAACTTTGATATATTTTTTATTTTTGAAAATTTTACCTTTTATTAATTTTATAAATATTAAAACCATAAGATATCATTTGTAACGTCGTTAAAACTATTTTATCCGTGAGTTAGTTTTCTCCATTAAGCCTTTCTTATCATTAGTGAAGAATGGGTAGCCAAACTTAAATATGTGGCGGAGTCTTTCATGTCCAGACTTATATATAGTGTTCATAGTGATCTTATGAATGATATTATATATATGAGTTGCAGTGGTTTTTGGAAGTTCTTCTTCTTTGATATGAGAGGAAATTGTCGAACACTAAAACTGGAGCTCACAAGCATAATTAATCGGTTACATATTTACATAGGCTACTATATTTATTTAGCTGAATCCCAAAGATGCGAAGGTCAAGTCAACTTGTTCATGCAAATCAAACATGATCAACCGAGTATGTTATAGTATATTATGTTAATTTTTGAAAATATAATTGAATTTATTTAAATGAAAAATGGCTAAAATGTCAAAATCTATATCTTATTTTAAATGTTTAAGATCTTAATTCTTAAGGACAGATGTTAACAAATGATAGGAAAAATTTTTTTAGTAACTTTTAGTAAAAAAATATTATTTTTATTTCTCTTCCTTTTATAATAAAATAAAATTATTATTCATTTTTATAAAAACTTTTAATGAAATTTTTCTTTGGAGTGGATAAATCTTTTTTTTTTTTTTGAAATCTTACCTTCAAATTTATAGTTAAAAATAACTAAAAATGTCTAATAAAGTTCTCAAAGGATCATGTTCTTAAGGATATATAGTTGCCAAGCAAGAGAAAAACCCCTTTCTTAAGAGGTATTATAAAATAGTTTAAAATAGTTTTTACTCCCCTGCAACTTTATAATTCTAAATATAGCACAAATTATCATTTAACAATGCTTTTGTATTTTAAATAAATTCACATTAAAATTGAAATTTTATGTTTGCATTCCTTCATTCCAATTTAGGATTTTTTTAATATTGAATTTATGTGATTAGATTAAATTTTTAGTATACATGGATACTATCTTTTTAACCGAAACTTTTCTTAGTGTAATTTTTGAGAATTGCTCACTTTTCAATAACTAAACAAAATTGTATAACTTGATTATTATTTTCATGAGCTACGACTTTTGGTTGGGACGTGTGGAAAAGATTTAATCCAACTCAAAAGGAATATGTGTATATATATATATACATCTAAATTTAGAGACACACTTAAGCTTGTTGAAATGTTGTATATTCAATAATTGATGACCATAGTGTATTCTGGATTATATTACTGTTTAAGAATCGTCCAAAATTCCGTGACACTAGTTAATTCTTATAATCCAAACAAAAATTCCCTTCACGTATTGTATAGATATTGAGTACTGACAATTTCTCATATCTGAAATAATAGTTTACAGACGAATGAGATTCATTCCCCATGTGAAAGCACTGCGCCTAATCCAAGACTTCACTTCCACCTATGCACTGTTATAGTTGTATATAGAGAAGACCATTTAATAATAACTACATAAATCTAAACTCTAAAGTGTCCAGTGTGTATCTAACTGATCCTCAAACCCGAGTTAAAAATAAAAAATTGATACCTTTCAACTTTTAAGTTTATGCTGATAGGATGCACATTAAAAATAACTGGTGGAATTTCTAACAAGCGGTTGAGTTACAAATCGTGGTTAAAGGGTTCGTTTTGAAAGTTGATGGATAATAATTCGAGCAAATTCCATTGCAATATCAGTTATGGTTGGCCACTAGGGATGTCTTAAATGATTTTGTGGTAGATGTGTATAATGAAATTATGAACTAGTGGATGACCGACTTGCAAAATCAAAACATTAAAACACTCCAAATTTTGTACTTTTAGTCTTCCAGTGAAAGATTGGAAGTTCATAGATCAGTTCCAAACTCTAGCCAATTGTAGATATATCATCTATACCCGTTGATAAATCCATAGTTTCTATAACTTATATATCAATGCACCACCGTATCTGATACTAATACATAGGGGCTGAGGGAAGCAACTTTGGTATTTTCTTGCAATTATGTGAAATTTTTCTAATGATCTTATTGAAAGTAAGTGCCCCACACCTGACACTGCTTTCTCTCACCAAGCGATCTTTAATCAAATTGATAGGAGCATCGAGGAAATTATCCTCGCTAGTGTTCGTGTTAAAAACTTCTAATGGGCTAGATATCTTTTATCTTATTCGATTAGAATTGTAATTTATTCGTTTTTTGGGCATCAGGGCCTATTGAAACTCTTTAACTTTGCCAAGTTGTTGAAAACTGTTCTTTAACTTAGTGCAAACCTAGTTTAAAGATACAGTTTTAAAATTTTATGAAATAGTTTTAAGTCTAAGCGATAGAAAGAGTTTGTGACCCACGGGACTAAAAAGTTAGGGTAGAGACAGTAATCAGTTGGAGTCTTGTATACATATAGTTTATTAATTTAATTTTATATATATTAATTATTTGTTGAGACAGAACAAGCGAAAGGGAATAAGTGTTGTGACATATTTGGATTTTTGTGCTCTTTCTTATGTTATTTTACGATTTTGACAGAATGTCATGTTACGGACTGAGATGCGAGTGTATGTGGAAACGAGCTTATTACGACGTTTCATAATCATGAATTAATTAATAAACACTAAAAAGATAGTTCATGATGATTACCGTAGAGCTACATAATTGATCCAAAGTTACTCTGATCGCAACACCAAATCGTTAATATTGTTCGATTGTTGTTACTAACTAAATCAGCAATACACAGCTTCGATCTTGTTATAGTTTACTAATGTCTCTGTTCTGTGCTGTATCCTTTGTGTCATCAAATATTTATAGACAGAAAAATGTATGTGTGTGTGTGCACGCATACATGTGCATATGTGTGAGTTTGAATTTTTTATATGAATATTCTAACAAATCCTTATTTTTTATATCTTTTCATTGTTTTTTTATGAACTTTGGAATTTAGGCGATATTTTTTTAATAAGAAATCCAGAATACACGCAATATTAATATAATGGACATTAATAAATATATTAGAGCCATTGAAAACCCTAAATTAATTAAAATAAGCAACTAAGATCTAGGGGACAATTATTCATCATTCTCTCTCTCTCTCTCTCTCTCAAATTGTAACAGCAAATATTCCTTCATCATGTGACTGTATTTTGGATCGTGGTTATACAACATGCTTCTAATCACGTAATTGGGGTATAGAGTCTATAGACTTAGTGATCAATTGTAAAGCCTTTGCTCTTGTTTCGATCAACATAGTTCAAAATAAAACGCATGCCCAAGATTTTAGATTGCCACATTGTATACATAATTTTTTCAAATAGATCACTAACGTTATTATGAAGTATGAATGCATATATTTTAGTCGCTGCAAAGTTCCTATGCTGATTTTCATAAAAGACTAACACTGTTATGAAGTATGAACGCATATATTTTAGTCGCTACAGAGTTCCTATGCTGATTTTCATATTCCAAACTTAATCATAGCAAAATCTAAAAGGTTTACCAAAGGAAAAGTTAAGCATAACTTAATTAGCACAATCAATCAGCGCCAATAACCAATCTTTTGCAAATAGATATCTCAATGTCGTATAAAAAAATTTGATAGATGTATATGATTCATTAGGTAGGAGAAATTATCTTGAATTATAATATTAACAGTAACCTGATGATTTAGGCTGCCAATAACTAGGAAAAATGCTAAGAAATATATTAAGTACCAGAGAATGGTAAATACATATTTTCTCAAGCCTCGACTGCTTTACATACGAATAGTCAAACACTACTTAATACTTCCTTTTAAATTTTCACTTTTCGTAAACTGTTATTTTCACACAATTTCTCAAAATAATAAAAAGAAACTCTCCAAAATCTGTATATATCCATACATTTTAGACACTGCAAAACCAAGGAAAGATAAACCCAAGTAACACACAGACACACGTATATGGTCCCATATAAAATTTTGTAGTGTATATATTTTCCCCTTACCTCTCTTTCGTTTTGGTAGAACTTCATGGATGATCCATCAATCAATTCCCCTTTGGTGGATCGGCCCCTAACCTTAGCTCAAGATCTAAATCCTCAAAGTGATCACCCTTATGTTTGATCTCCTCGTTTTTTGTAACTATGGCACTCTTACAAGATAAACTTGAAATGAAAATCGACGGCTGCGATGAACTCTCACGCATTCGTCTTCTTTTAAGGATTTCACCCCTCCCAACCTCTTCATCATCGGCCCCTTGAGCAGTAATCGGAAAACCCTGGTGGATCACCAGATTCATTCTCACTGAGAGATCAGTGGTCTTTCCAAGATTAACTTTTGCTTTATCCCCGTTCTTTGGCACACCTCTCTCGATCTTTCTCTTCTTGCTTCCTTCCATAACTGGAACTTCATAAAGATCACAACCCTTGTTCTCCACAAAAGTACCCGGGCTCGGCCATGGGGAAGAAGAGATCATTTTTTTATAATTATTGGAAGTTTCTACAACAAAAGAAGGAGAAGGGGAAGAAGTATCTTGCTTTCGAGGCAAGCAGGAAGAAACCCTAGAAGGAGTCGAATATGGTAAAGAAGAAGGAGGAGATGAAAGATCAACAACACATGATTGTTGAGACTTAAAACGATTAGGACTGGAGTTAAAAACCAAAGTATAGCAAGAGGTTTCACGAATATCATCGCTATATTTATGAGATGGATACTCCGGAGGCGAAGAAGATTTTGAGAATAAGTACTGATCGTCGGATTGCTTAAGCCGTGCTCTGTCTCTTCGGTGAACGTTCATGTGGCCACCAAGGGCTTGAGCCGATCTAAACTCTCTTCGACAAAAGCTACACGCGTAAGATCTCGGCGGCCACAAAGATCCGGCGGCATCGTCTTCCGCGAAAGCCAGCTCTTCCCATGATGATTCTTTTTTGTTTTTCTTGGGGATCCAGACGCCACCGGGTTTCTCCATTCTCGAGGGAAAACTTGGACGTTGACGCCAAACCCTAGAAGAAAGTTTTCTCTTCCTTTTTTGGTGGTTAGAGGAACCCTAGATGATTAATATTAGGTGGTGGATTACGGAAAAAGATCAAGAAACTAATGGTGTAATGACAATAATGGAGGTCAAGATGGGACAAAATGAAATTTAAACCAAATTAAACGAGTGGAGTATTTTCAACGATCAAGGAGTTGAATTTATTATATATGAATAATCGGACCGTAGGGATTTTGTGAAAGCAAAGATGATACGAACTTTGGATTCTAGTTAGAGTTAGCTGACTGATCTAAAATCTTTTATGTTTGCTTGTTTCAAGTGGCTATCCACAAGTAACTTATATTAGTGTCATAAGTTTTTCATCATTTTCAATTTTAATACTATCGTTCATAAAACATATAAATAACTTTTATTGTATTATATATTCTTGTGAATGAACAGTAGTCATAGTAATTCGTATTGTATTATATATATTCTTGTGAATCAGCATGCTATACATACCGAACCGACGTGTATGATGTTCCTTGTGAATGTATGGTTTTTTGTTTTATAAAAACGTAATAACTAGGTCTAGGTGCGACCCCGACAATGCAGCTAGTAATCAACAAAGATATATTTTGTTATGTTATATATCTAATACTATTAAAGAAGAAATATTTTTGAAATAAACTTTTAAGTGTGATTTACAAGAAATGTCATTGATAATTTTAATTTTATTAAGGGTAATTTAGATTAAATATATATATAGACTATAATAAGTTTTAATACACTTGAGCACATATGATTATGTAGAGATTAATTAACATAAATAAAAATATATTATTAGATATATCTCTAAACAATCTAAAATAATATATATCATTTCTTTAATTAATTTAAAACGAACTAATTAAATAATATAATAAATCAATTATTTTTATAAA
>KE155948.1:296495-311712 GCA_000411075.1 Sisymbrium irio
CACCACCACCACCAAAACCTCCGCCACCACCAAAACCTCCGCCTCCTCCACCACCATGACTCCAAATACCTCCATGGACACCACCTCCTCCTCCACCTCCCCCTCTTCTGCCTCCACCTTTTAGTAGAGACACGGCCATGAAAAACATCAAACAAACAAAAGCACAAGCTATGAGGATCATCATAGTTTTTACAAAGTTCTCCATCTTAAGCAAAATCGCTAAATCTAGTTTACCCTAGATATGTATATATATAGTTTAATTCTGGCTGAGGTTTTCCTGCGGACAAACAACGTGTTAAGTTTGTATGACTTATGACTTTGATCATTCATATATTGACACACATTCAAAGGTTTTCATTACGGGTAAAACATGAGAAGATGAAGTTTTCAAAGGTTTTGAACTCTCGTTAAATCTATCTCCTCCATTTAAAGAAAAAAAAGACAAAACATAAAACAGACTAAACTAGGGAATCTCAAAACGACATAATTCTCCTATGACAAATGATCATTTCCCACTAAGCCATAAATCTTAACAAACAAAAACATTAAAAATCAATAATTAAATAATTACCCGATCTTATCATATAAACCAAATAAACGGCAGTCCAACGAAGATTCCTAGAATAACCTCCTTCTTCTTCTCTCTCTCCTGATTATCCGAATACGCCCAATCGAATCCTTTTCAACCCGACGGGTCGTTGAAAATTTCCAAAAACATTCAATTCAATTCCACTTCCCCCGACTTGTCTCAGCTTAATCCGGACCTCCCCCACCTGATATAACTCCTTCTAGATTCTCGGCGTCGGAAATTCACAAAAAAATGGCTCAGTCCACGGCGAGGAGCGGGCGTGTTGTCGGCGACTACTTGGTGGGTCGACAAATCGGGTCGGGTTCTTTCTCTGTGGTTTGGGAGGCTAGACACCGTGTTCACGGGACCCAGGTCGCTATCAAAGAGATTGCTATGGGGAGACTTAACAAGAAGTTGCAGGATAGTCTCATGTCTGAGATTTTCATCCTCAGGAGGATCAATCATCCCAACATCATCCGTTTGCTTGATATGATCGAGGTTTGCTCAATTTAAACATCCAAAGTTCAATCCTTTCACCTCCCAAAAGCTTAAAGGATTGATTTTTTTTTTTTTTGGCCGTTGAATTTCGCTTCTCTGTTGGGAATTGTGATCACTTGTATTGAGTTGAGGTTTTGACGTTTGTTGAATGTCTTTTTTGATGTTAGTCTCCTGGGAAGATACATTTGGTGTTGGAGTATTGTAAAGGAGGTGATTTGTCTGTGTATATTCAGAGTCATGGAAGTGTCCCTGAAGCTACGGCTAAGCATTTCATGCTGCAATTAGGTAAATTCTAGGAGATGTGCTCTCTCTTTCTTTCTGTTGATAGAATCATGTGCTTAAGTAACCTCTTGACGGTTTTTTTTATGTTACAGCGGCTGGCTTACAAGTTCTTCGTGACAATAATATTATTCACCGCGATTTAAAGCCTCAGGTGTGTCTGGTTCTCATTACTTTCAGTGATTTTCTTCTGTGCACAATGTGTTTTGTTTCTTATCAGTAAGTGAGTTCGTTGTTAGATGATAAAACTTTCACAATCTAAAGTTCGAGTGCCAAGTTGCAGTGAAACATATTATCTTCTGTTTCATTAGAATATGCTTTCTATGTTATTCCTTTCCTAAGTAGAGACAGAGAGATTAAATCTTTGTTGAAATTTAATTGCTACGGTTCTTTCGTTCTTGAAACAGAATCTTCTTCTATCCACAGATGAAAATGATGCAGATCTGAAGATTGCTGATTTTGGATTTGCAAGGTATTGTCATCAGCTCCCCCTGTTACTAGATCAAAGAGTGTAATATGAGTGAATTAGAGAAGGTTTCGAATGGGCTCGAGCTGCTTTTGAATGTGTATATATGTCGAGTTCTAGGTAATTTCAGTCTTTGTTCTTGGGGATTCTGCTACCCCCACTCTTCAGACTTTTTAGTCTGCATTTGAACATGAACTTTTTTGTAATGCAGGTCGTTGCAACCTAGGGGGCTTGCAGAAACATTATGCGGTTCACCATTGTATATGGCCCCAGAGATTATGCAACTTCAGAAGTATGATGCAAAGGTGAGACCTTTCTCTGACTAATCTACCTAGACCTTCTCTCTTAGCATAGTCTCTTTACAATCTATCTTAAAACACAGGCAGATCTCTGGAGTGTTGGTGCTATCTTATTTCAACTTGTGACAGGCAGAACGCCTTTTACAGGGAACAGCCAAATTCAGGTTTTTGCATTCTTTGTCACATAGATTTCTGTAATATGTAAGTGTTTGTCTTCTGGTGTATAAAACTAACACATTCTCGATTTTTTGTTCGACAGTTGCTCCAAAACATTATTAAAACAACCGGATTACATTTTCCAGCGGACTGTAGAGATTTGAGTTCGGACTGTATAGATCTGTGTCAGAAGTTACTGCGACGTAATCCAGGTCAGCATCAGAGTACAATTCTTTTGCACGAGACCCATTTGCCCTGGGTTCTATTTGATATATGTGGGTTGGTCAAAAAAAGTAGAACGTTTGTAATTGTGGCTGTTCATACGTTGGACTGGCAATTTAAACAATTTACAATTTGTATTGTGCTCGCGGTTAGTAGTTTTGTCAGGATCTTGGATTAGTGATTTGAATGGCAATTTACAATTAGTCGTATTCATCTCTTACACTACATGTATTTGTAGTAAGGAGCTTGTGATTCTACTCTCTTCGTATTCAATGCAATTACAATCCATTCTTGAATATCTTGTCTTTCGCAGTGGAACGTTTGACATTTGAAGAGTTCTTTAATCACCCGTTTCTTTCGGAAAGGCAGTCATATGAGCTCTCAAGGTATGTGACAGCTGTCGTGGCCAATGCGTTTTTCCTATCTTTATGCAAACATTTGTACTGATGTAAATATCTATCCTGCAGGAGTAGATTGGGCTCAAGGACAATGGACGATTTTCTTTCTTCTGGAAGCAGTCCCTCAAGAAACATGGAAGAAAGCTCTCAAGATGACTGTTTGCCATTTCTTCTCGATGATGATTCTAGTGGACCTGAGGGGAGCCCTTCGCATTTGAAAAGGACGTTCTCAATGAAGTCGTCCTCTGGATTTAACATTGATGCCAGAGTTGAGAGAAAGGAGACGGAATCTAGTCCTTTGAAATGTACAGAACTTACTTCCAGATATAGTAGAGTCAACCAGGGAGTGGAAAACAATAGATTTAGATATGAATCTCACATAAATTCTGATAGGAGAAACCATGGCGAACCTACAAGACTGACTGACTCCAGATCACTTATTCCTAAGGGAAGAGGTACATTGATTATCTTCTATTTGCTACGCCCTAGAAAATGGCAAAGCTATCTTCTTCGGTTTCTTACATATGTTAGTTCTGCAGTAGATGATTCTCAAGACTCAATGGATCAAGACTACGTTCTCGTTTCTGGACCACCAGTAGATTTGCCATCATCTTCATCGAGTTCCTCGAAGGCTTATAATTTCCCATTCAAGTCTCCGTCTCCTCCTGTAGAGTTATTCAACAGAAGCATAAGTTCAACGGCTCCCATGCCAATAATTGGTGCTACTGGCAACAATATAGGCCGGTTTGGAAGCCTGGACAGTCAGAACTCAGCCCCGAGCACTTCTCATGGGTCTCTGGATCTTGGAGATGCTTTTGAACAGCCATCAACTAACAACTTGACAAGAATCAGTTCTCTGAAAAAGTGTGCAGCAACAATTGCAGAATTAGTTCATGAAAGGGTAACCAAACTTTACATTGTTTATGTGGTTATCACCGTGCCATCGCCAGACAACATGAGTTTCTCAGCAATTCCTTTTCATGCTTCTTTGCGTAGATAAAATCGGACAAGCACCTAGAAGCTTTCTCGATCCAACTGGCGATTCTGGCAATTTGGAAACAGGCACTGCACATATGTCATACTCAGGCAATCTCAGGTTTGGAAGGAAGCCCAAGCCAAGACATTAACAAACTAAGAGGAAGTAGCAGCCTGAAACACGAGCATATCACTGATATCAGCCATGATGGATCGGAGGAGATATCCTCTCAGATTCAGAGGCAGTTTATCCGGGAGATTGAGCTTGCTGAAGAACTTTCGAAGAGTATCGAACCTGGTATGTTTTTCTCTTGGTGAAAAAGACAAACTCTTCTGCTCTGTTTTTGTTGTATTCAAGATCTTAATCGACTTGGTTTTAGGCAATACAATGATGCCTGATGCTATGGAGACGATATTTGAAGCAGCCCTCGATCTTGGAAAACTTGGGGGAGTAAGTTTTCTTTTGCCTTTCCCCCAAAAAACTTGATGTAACAATTGAATTCTAAAGAACAGAACAACCAATTAGTGTATGTTCATTCTCATATATAAAACAAAGTTTCAATTCCAATAGAGGCTGTGGCTTTTTCTGCAGGTTAAGGAGGTTATGGGAGACACAGAGAACGCAGGAAACCAATATTCGAAAGCGGTGCGTTTGCTGGTATTCCTCTTAGTAGAGGCACCAATGCTGATTCTGAATCCGCCATTGTCTCTCACAAACTCAGACAGGTATCGTCTCAGAACATATATCGACATCCTGAGCAGAAGATTAAAACATCTGCAATCACATAGAAGAAGCTCAGGCGCTCAGATGCAAGGATCCTCATTAGCCATGATGAACAAACAACCTTAACCATTCACTCTGCTTGGTTTCTACTTCTGTTTTTTTCGTTTTTTAAAAGAGAAAAATGTATGTATATGTACAGTAAAATCAAGAATTCTTATTCTTTTGGCGATCTGGAGGGAATTTGTGGGATATGATGCGTGTGATGATGGATGTTGTAACATTTTCTTTGTTCTATCTTGATCCTAATCCTTTGTTTTTTATTCATAGATTTGATACCAAAATTGTTGTGATGATTCTTGGATACATAAATCATGTGTAGATTTATGATGATGTTATTAATGAGTTTTCCCGTATAGACTTTTTATCTATTCGACTTTCATCATGTTTGTCCCTTCGAACCAAACTTTCATGAAAAGTTGAAACTTTGAGATTAAATGAAGGAAAAAGAACTGATATAGAAGACCTGTGGCTGTGATGAATCATGCAAGTGAACTTATTCTTAATATCTGCTCTTATATACTTCTTGTCAACCACTTAAATCTCGTACTTATGCTTTACATTATTTAATTCTTATTCTCATTCTCGTACAAATACATTTAAGAGCAAGGAAGGACAAAAGGTTTTCCGTAAGGGTTTCAGTTCCACACGTGTTTAGAAGTTACCGCACGTGCCAGGGACTGAAATAGAAGTAAATACACAGTGAAGCGCCGAAGAAAAATAAGCGCCAGTGGCCCTAATCACTCCCTTGCAGTCACCACACTCTCTGTCTCTTCAACTTCTCAGGGTCCATTTCTGCACTCTCTGGCCAGATACAAGGTAAGGGTTTCATCCTCATCCACGAAAGTTTCCATTTTTGAAATTTGCTTTATACGTTGGTTCTTTGTTTTCCCCTCATTCCCTCGGTTTTGTTTAGATTTCTAGATAAAAGGACAAAAGTGTTCTGCTTTATACATTGGTGCTGTCTTGCAGAAGCTTGTTCGGAAGAATCGTTTACTGGTTGTTCTTTAGTGGGGATCGCTTCTTAGCTGATTTATCATCAGTGTCGTTACTCTCCTCTTTTGGATTTGATTGGAGAGTTTTATCTGTCGACTTATCCTTGTTTGAGGTGTTAGAAAAAAGACGAGAATGGCAGGATGTGCAATGAATTTTCAGTTTTCAAGTGTTGTGAAAGTGAGAAACGAGATCTCTTCGTTGAGGATTTACAATCGAGGCTTTGTGTTTAGAAATTTGGTTAAGGAAATGAAAGTTCCTGTTTTGCGGGTTAAGGGTGTTTCGGGTAAGCAAAGGTCGAGGCTTTTGATGGTTAATATGTCTCAGTCTCCCGTTGAGCCGCAGTCTAGTGTTGCTGCTACTGAACAAACGAAAGGAGTGGAAGAAGGTGGTAGTATCTTAGAGAAAGGCGACAATGTTGGCAGCTTAGGAACTGATGAACCGGCGAAATTTGAAAGTGATGGTAATGTTGGGGATGGTAGTGGCGGTAATGGTGGTTTTAACAACGGTGGTGGAGGAGGTGGAAATGGAGGAGAAGGTGATGGTGGAGAAGACTATGAAGAAAAAGAGTTTGGTCCACTTTTGAAATTTGAAGAGGTCATGAGAGAGACGGAAGCTCGAGGAGCTACGCTTCCATCTGATATGTTAGAGGCTGCTAAGACCTTTGGGATCCGAAAGTTGCTTCTCCTTAGGTACTTGGATTTGCAGGTACATTCTTCTCTTCGGTTCTTTTTTTTTTTTTTTTGCTTTCTTTCTGGAATTAACAGTTTTAAGAGAAGAGGTTTGAGTTTCGGTTTCTTGGATTTTAGAGCTCAGCTGGGCTGCTTGGGTTTGCTACAAGATCATGGTCTATGCTTCGCAACAGAATGTTGGCTGATCCATCTTTCCTCTTCAAAATAGGGACTGAGGTAAGGGAGCATTCACTCTAATCTCAAATAGTCAACATTAAGAACTTCATTTTCAGAGTCAATCTTTCATCAAGAAATTAGTTTCTCCTTGTACACTCACATTTGGGTATGCAACACCATACTTGCTTTGTCTCATGTATGCATCTGACCTTCCGATTTCAGATAGTGATTGATACTTGTTGTGCCACTGTTGCTGAAGTTCAAAAGAGAGGGAAAAATTTCTGGGCAGAGTTTGAGCTGTATGTTGCTGATATGTTGGTTGGAGTTGTGGTTAACGTTGCTCTCGTCGGTATGTTGGCGCCTTTTGTCCGTTTCGGTCAACCATCTGCATCGAGTGGCTTCTTAGGAAGCATGCTTAATGCCTATAATGCTCTTCCTAGCAGGTAAAACTTTCCCTCCATTCAAGGACATACTCAATTCCCGTATAGTACTTACATTTATCATTTTGTAAGTTCAAATAATAAAGTTTGTGATGTTGAACTGATGCAGCGTGTTTGAAGCTGAACGACCAGGATGTAGATTTTCCGCTCAACAGAGACTTGCTACATACTTCTACAAGGTAATTAAACTTTACAATCTGTGTCTCAATTGCTCCATGCTTTTTGCTGTTGCTGATCAACATTCTCGTTACATTTGTTCAGGGTATA
This sequence comes from Sisymbrium irio, assembly GCA_000411075.1. Classification (NCBI taxonomy): domain Eukaryota; kingdom Viridiplantae; phylum Streptophyta; class Magnoliopsida; order Brassicales; family Brassicaceae; genus Sisymbrium; species Sisymbrium irio. Next base: position 303,686 of record KE155948.1, read on the forward strand.
ATGTATGGTGCAGTTGGATTTGGATGTGGCATTGTAGGTCAAGGAATCGCAAATCTGATCATGACTGCCAAAAGGTAACGTAACACACTTCTTTCCGCTTCAATTTAAGGATCACTTAGTTTTTGGATGTGGCTTACGTTTTATTTTGGTCATTCTCTTCTCTCAGAAGCATAAATAAATCAGAAGAAGACATTCCTGTACCACCGCTCATCAAGAGTGCAGCTCTCTGGGGTATATTTATTCATACATATATTGGCTTCTCTATACTTTCATTAAACTAGATCACTAATCTCCATAATATTTAATTGCAGGTGTATTCTTGAGTGTTTCTTCGAATACTCGTTATCAGATCATCAATGGTCTAGAGAGAGTAGTCGAAGCATCTCCTTTCGCCAAGAAAGTGCCTCCCGTGGCTTTGGCCTTTACCGTTGGTGTACGGTTTGCTAATAACATCTACGGTGGAATGCAGTTTGTGGATTGGGCAAGATTGAGCGGTTGTCAGTGAAAAAGGCCAAAACTCGCTTCTTTATGTATGTCTAGTTTTATGAAACCATATTGTAGCCCATTCGGTTTACTACATTTCCTTATGTACGATATTACAGAACTCGCTAGGCACTAGTTGAGCTGTGAAAGTAATGAATAAAATGATTAGAAACAGAATGTGGGAAGTGCAATGTTTTCTAGAGATAAAAAAATGTTTAAAAGGGAGGGAAACAAAAAAAAAAAAGAGAAACAAAAACAAACACGCAAGAAATCAAACGCTTAGACACAAAACAGATGGTGAAATCTAAATCAAAGTAACAAAAACAAAATGATTACAGAATGGGAAAGATTTAAACAATCTGCACTCTGACGGTACACGTCACTAAAACACAACCACCCCACTAAACATCTTCACTATATAAGAAACATCAAAGCAGTAAGAGTCTAAGACACAAAACACTACACAGAAAAAAAAAAAAGAAGCATGAAGTGTTGTAAGTTTATTGCAGTGGCTTTGATGAGTCTTTTGATCACGTTGGGTTCCATTGAGGCGGCTGGTGAGTGTGGTCGCATGCCCATTGGTCAAGCCGCGGCTAGTCTAAGCCCGTGTTTGCCTGCTACAAAGAACCCGAGAGGAAGGGTTCCACCGGCATGCTGTGCCAAAGTTGGTGCTCTCATTAGAACCAACCCTCGTTGTCTTTGTGCTGTCATGCTCTCTCCTTTGGCTAAGAGAGCTGGAATCAATCCTGGAGTCGCAATTGGTGTTCCAAAACGATGTAACATCCGCAACCGCCCCGCTGGCAAGAGATGTGGACGTATGGATTCGATTCTTCTAAATCTCATGAGTAATGTATAATATATGTGATTTGACTTGACTTACGTTTTTATTGCCTTAATGTGTTTTTTGCAGGTTACATTGTTCCATGAAGAACTTAACCTCGGTTTGGATCTTGTAGGATCAAAGTGATGAGGTTCTAAAGATTAAAAATAAATGTTTTCACTTGCCTTTGTAGAGAACTGTGAACTATCGTGTTTCCTTAATAATCTATGCTATTGGACTATTATACATGAGTATGCAATACATGACGAAAGTGTTTTCTGTTTTACTTTGTCTAAAATTGTGACACTTGGTATATTGGGCTTTATGATAGGGTCGTGTGAATTTAATTCCGATCAAAATATCAAATGATATCAGACATACTTATGAAATACTGTACTGTGGATTGTCCGAAACAAAATGGACTCAACGGAATACATACTGTCAAATTAATATTAAGAAGTAAATATATGTTTTAGAAAATATTAATAGTAAACGAAAAATTGATTTATATTTATAGAAAATTAGGAAAGACAAGACTTAAATTCCAGGACTGAATAATCACTATTCTCACTACAATAAAATCAGGGGTTAAGATTTTATATATAGATAGATCATATATTAGCAAGAGTAACATAAAACAACAACAATAGGGATGCATCATCTGTTTCTCTAGATCAAATGTTTTAGGATTCTTTTTTCATATTATTTTACTTTCTCAAAAAAAAAACGTTAGTGTTAAACTTATTCTAGTAGGACAACAACTAAAATGGTTTGGACTCAATCTAAAAGCCGGAATATTATCAAGAAAGGGTTTTGAAGTCAAAACATTATTACTTTATGTTGTCATTTACTCATTTCGTCAGTCACCAAAGAATCTACCAAACTAATTGTATATGTGCATTCTCGTTTCTTTTTTTTTACTTTTTCTGGATTGTTTTTACTTTGCATATTAAATTATGGTTTTGTTTTTGGAGTGATATTAGTCAAAAACATTAAGAGACTAATTGCTTGCTTAATTTTTCCTGTCAAACAAAAAGCATTAAATCACACAGTTTGTATCTTAAAATTAGTAGTACTATGATTATTGATTTGTCTTTTTCAAAGTGAAGCACAAATACTTACAGTTCAAAAAAAAAAAAGTGAAGCACAAATACTTAATGACCTAACTAATTTCTTGAAATTCGCACAACATAACTCTTTTTCTATCAATTCCGAACGTTCGGGCAGTGAGTGAATGAATGAATGTGGTGGCTCAGAAAACCGTACGGTTTAACTCACAGCAACAAAAACAAAATCAAAAATTTAAGTCATTATATATTAAACTCACCAAAGAAAGTCCACAAATAAAATAAAAAAACCTACCAATAAGCTTTCGGAAAATCTTTAACCAAAATGAAAACAATCTTTCATCGCGAATAGAATCTTTTCAGAAGACAAAGAATCCAAGATTCACTTTCCACGTGGCAAGTAAAGAAAAATCCACGTGTAACTACAGTCAAACCAGTCAAAGCCACAACGGATATTCTCTTGTCTCCCGCCTTCCTTTATAAAAAAGCACACAACAACAAGAAAACAGAGACTTCTCTCTGCAAACTCTGAAAGCTCCATTTGACCTTTTTTTCTCTCCTCCAAACCCCTTTGAACAAAGAGAGAGAGAGAAACAAAAGATGACGAAAATCGACGTCCTCCGTCGTTATCTCCTCCCGTGCATCACACCTCCGACGAATCCAACCACCGCATCGGTAACTGGAGCAGCATCCAACGGAGTCTCCAAGAAACGTCTCAGTACTTCCCTAAGAGACGACATTGACGTTCAAGACTCAGCTTCTTCCTCCGCCTCTTCCTCCGAGGCCACATCCTTCGCCGCCGTCGACAACTCCGACTATCTCTCCCCCGTGACGCAGCCGCAGAGACCTTCGAAGACGATGGTCATAGGGACGATCTTCGGGAGGAGAAAGGGACACGTGTGGTTCTGTGTCCAGCATGACCGTCTCTCAGTCAAACCTCTCCTACTCCTCGAGCTTTCCATAGCGACGAACCAGCTCGTCCACGAGATGAGCTCGGGTCTTGTACGGGTCGCTCTCGAGTGTCCGACCCGACCCGAGTTGAAGTCTTGCCTGCTGAGATCCGTACCGGTCTGGACCATGTTTTGCAACGGGAGGAAACTAGGGTTTGCTGTAAGGAGGAGCGCCAACGAGGAGACGAGGGTGATGCTTAAGAGGTTGGAGTCCATGACGGTTGGAGCGGGAGTGTTGCCATCTGGATCCGGGTCGGGTGAGTCGGATCTTGATGAGGTTATGTATATGAGGGCAAACTATGAGCATGTTGTTGGTGGCTCTGACTCGGAGTCGTTTCATCTCATTAACCCGGACGCTAACTCGGCTCAAGAACTCAGCATCTTCTTGCTCAGGACGTCTTCCTAATTGCCTTGTTGTGGGCTATTATTAACTTATGAATGCTTTTCATCAAGTTTGGTTTGTTTCTTTCTAGTTCAGAGATTGGAGTTGAGTTTCAGAGATTACCAAGACAGTTGAGAATCAAGATTTTTTGGCTAGGGAGTTAGGATTTAGCGCCTAGAGAGAGATCTTAGTGTTTTTAGTTCTCTATGAGAAGTTTCTTTGTGGGTATTTTGAGTTCTTGTTGATCCAAGTTTAGATTTTTTTGTTAGGGAGATTGACAAAAATTTAATGATTTCCTGGAATGTAGTGTATCGACAAGCTTTCCAAGTTTTGAGTTCAGAAAAACATTGTAACCACAAATCCTGTGTTCAAAATTTGTCATTGTTATAAAAACACAAACGCAGCATAACGCAATATGTAATCACATCTCATTCCACAACATTCCTGAGTTAAATTTTGTCATTGTTACAAAGACACAAACGCACCATAACGCAAAACCAAAAACTCACTGTAAGATAATAATCAATCTGTAGATCAAGAAACAGAGAAAATTGCCAAACAAGAACCATACAAAATTGTGATGATGTCAGGAGATCGCTCGCGTGGAAAAAAAAAACAGTGTAAACGATGATGCATTTGAATGTTAACTAACACCCAACTGCAACTAAACGTTTACACTGGACAATTTGTCTCTTTTTTTTCCACGGCAGTACTAAGAAAAGTAAATTTACTACCAAAGGGGTTTGATAAGATGGCCAAAGGAAACAAAAATGTTGTTTCTTTCTTCTCCTAATAAAGCAGCTAACGCACTAAAATTCCTAAGTATTAGGGCCAGGAGGACATAAGAACGTTTTCAAACCCTCGTATATCATGAAGGTGATGCCAACGCCAGGAACCACTTTGTAGTATTCAGGCAATAATCCTCTGTACAGCCCTCTGATGCCTTCTGACTTGAATATGTATTTGAATGTTCCAAAGAGTCCCGTGTTGTACACTCTCGCTCTTCCACCAGCTCCTTCTACTTGCATTCTTCTTCTCACAAGATCCAATGGAAACGTGGCTACAACGTTATGGGCATCGGGAAATTAGTCAAATGATGCATATTGTAAGTGGCAAGTATATGTTCCAAAGAAAAAACTTGAAACTACAAAGCCGATATCTGAAATTGACTTTTGAGTAGAAATGACTTAGTGTCTTGCAGCTAAAGAGAAGGTCAGATCGAATAGCAAACCTGTTGAAGAAGCAACTCCAGCTAGACCTCCACAACCAAGACTCATAATCAATGTTGAATCATCTGGCCTAAAGAAACGAGTAAAGAAAACAGTAAGATTATATGTGACGAGTTAGCTTCTGGAGGAACAGAAATACTCAATAGGCGAGCGCAAAAAAGTAACAGAAAAATCCTAATTAAAGATGACTTTTTACCTATGAGAAATCCAAAATGATTTCAGAGACTCATACGAAGCAAAGTTGATTGCAAGGGTTGGCCCTACACCCTGCATCAGAAAAAAAAAAAAGAAGTACAACGAAGCAGTTAACAATCAACACACTTAGCATGTCACAAGAGAACAAAGGAAAGCAAACAAAACGTACCAACATCGTAGCACCAAGTCCTTTATACAGACCAAAAAATCCCTCTTCTCTGCATATCGTACGGAAAGCATGCCCAATACCCTGATAATACATTGCATTTCTCTGGGAAGAATCAAAAAAGTAATGCATTCAGGTCAGAGAAAGACACAGAAACACTGCACAGATCAAAGGAAGATAAAGCTTTCAAACGTCAAACAAAAGAAGAAGAAAAATCAAACCTGTGCAGCAAGACGCGTCCTAACAAGATCGAGAGGATATGTAGCTGAAGCAGCTGTTATTCCAGCCAAGCCACCACTGACAAAGTGCACAAACGGACTGCTACTCGCATTTCCCAAAACACTTTGTAAGACTGGATTCGAATAAAAAAACTGCAAAAACAAAATAGCATTGCGTTAGGCTGAGTGCCAAATCTAGAACAAACTTCAACAGAAGACCCAATTCAAAAAAAGAGAGACTAGAATGCAACTCACTTTGTTGTATTTTTCGTATGCATAGAAGTTCAGTGCCGAATAGGGAAGCCTGTGGACTACAGTTACTAAATTTCCTTTCCAAAAGGCTCTAAATCCTTCCTCATTGATAATACGGGAAGCTTCACGCCACAAATTTGGCCTGCTCAACAATGCAGCTTCTGATTGCATCCCTTGCAGCTGAAAAGAGACAACAAGGCTTTTTGTTTAACAAACAAAAGTAGAGACAAGAAGCTGTGAAGACAAACACAATGTTCACATGACATAATGTGTAATAAAATCAAAAAGGGTCAAACGAAAAGTTCATGACTTTGATGAATTCGCCAAAGTTTCTAAGACCCTCACATCAGTTTAAAAACCAAACCGAATAGCAAAAGCTCAAACAACCCATTAATCAGTTGTGATAAGCACATTGACCAAACCAAAAAAGGACAAAACTTGATCACGGAAAAGACCTGAAACAAGATGGTGAGGCGAGCAAGAGGAGCGGTACAGGTCTTGCTGAAGGCGCCGGCAATACCTCCGGCGAGGAGATTTTCAACGGTGCCAAAGTGCGGCTGAGGCTGAATCTGCGGCTGTTTCTGTGATAAACTCAAGGTTCCCGCATCAACGACGCTGCTACGCACGGCAGTCGTAGGGTTAAGAGAAGTATGAGCTCCATCCACCGCCACACCGACTCTAGCCTCAATGTTCATCTCTCTATCTCTATTGCTAAGAGGTTACCCGTATCTGGGTTGGCGAAGTTGGAGTGGAAGGTCACATGAATTGGGGGGAATTGGATTACGAATAGAGAACGGAGAAATCGACATGGGAGAGAGACGGAAAAAAGGAAAACCTCTTTGAGAAACCCTAAAACTTACTTGGAGAAGGACGAGGGTATTTTGGTCAAATCATCTACTTAGATACGGAGATACGGAGAATATGCGTCACGGGACCGCTCGTGACTCACGGTTCGATTCTTTACTTTTCTTACGCTCTGCTTGGTAAATTGACTTTAAAATGCTGTAGAGACTTTAAAAAAAATCTAAAGCTCTTAAAGTCATAAATTAACCAATCAGATTTTATTGTTTTAAAAGCCTTTAAAGCCTTCCTAAAAATATTCACAGCCATTTTCTTCATAATTTGTTCATTAACCATTGGCTTTAGAAAAAATCCACAAAACTAGGCTTTTAACTTTTAAGTTATTAAAGTTTCTAAAGCCAAAAAAGAATTGAAAGCCTAAAGCGTAAATACAAACCAAACACAGCAATCATATTTTCTTTTGGGGCGCAAAAGTTTGTCTATTTTAGGACGAACTATTATAACGATTTTGATCCGTTCAAATATTTCAATGGATCCGATGTAATAAAGTAGATTATCTACATTACTCATTCAGTCATTTGTACTAACACACATTTATTTGTTCTTCAACGACATATGACACATGAATGTCCCTTAGAATTTTGAAGTGCCGGAGCTTGGCCGGACGAATGTTATTAAAGTTTTCATCATACAACAAGGAATGTCTCTTTTCTAATCGCTTCAACTTGTGTCTTCTGACGAAGTTTATATATTTTTAACAACAACTAGAAACAAACAAAAGCAATAAATTTTCAGAACCGAGATTTATATAAGTTTCAAACCAAAATCCAGTAGACGACCGATCAAGAACCAAGTGTGCGTGCACTTATGTTCTCATGTTTGTATCTGGTCAGAGACCGTGTGGAAAAGATCACGTCGCTTCAGCGTATAAAAATAAATTGGAGTTTAGAATCCAATAACAAGATTTATCATATAATATTTGGCGTCAAATTAGGCTTCACAGGTTACGTTTTATCCAAGTTTTAATTATACGCAACTAAATTTTGAATGATTTTACAAAAAATTAGAAAAGCTATGTATTTGAATGTATAATAAACAGATAAATATTAAAAGTCCAAGTCAATGCAAACTAAACACGTTATTTGTTTGTTTACACTTTACAGGAAAACATCAGAGACAAGAGTATATGTGTTAATGTATAATATAATCGAGGCTTAATAGTTAACGTAGAGATTTCAATCTTTACTCTCAACTCGGGCCTCAACGTGTGTTGTGTAATATGATTATTGTGGCAATAATCGTCATGTTCTTATTTGTTGTCATTTTTGTTTTTGGGGTTCTTGTGGCCTCTTGCGATGGATGTGATTGTGATGATGTCGATACAGGAGGTGATATAGAAGGTGGAGGTGGTGGTGGTGATGGAGGTGATGGAGGTGATGATGGTGGTGGTGGTGGTGGTGGTGG
>KE155948.1:313739-331410 GCA_000411075.1 Sisymbrium irio
ATGGTGGTGACTGTGGTGGTGGTGATGGTGGAGGCGGTGGTGGAGGCGGTGGCTGTGGAGGCGGAGACTAATTAAGACATGCATTCGTAAATAGGTCTTAGTTCGATTAGCTAGAATTCTTCTATGTTGCAGTTTGTCTTTGGTTTTGATGTGTGTGTGTTCGAGTCATACCCACCCAACTGTTATAGGGTCCAATTTCTTTGTTTGATTATAATTATAGGGTGTTTTTTAAGAAATCAGTTTACCACTCAGTGTATATATCATTGTCGATTTCTCAAAACCGAAGGTAAAAAGTAGCGCCGACTGCTCCCATGAGTGAGCAAACCCTTTGACATGGATTTACCGCAAGCTCAAGACGGATTAAGCACTTGGATATAAACAAAATGATTTATTTCCCAGTGGAAAATTGGACTCACACGCACTAATATTAGAAGGATGATGAAATCTCTCTAGGTCTTGCTCCAATGTCTACCACTAAGCCACCTTGTTTGGGTTAGAATTAGGAGCTTTCAAGGCTTTGAATGTTTCACGAAGGTTTTGTTGTAAAATTGATGTTTTGTGGTTACTGCTAAAATGAGTGAATATCCAAATAATAAAAATGGTTATCAATATCGCGTCTTCCCTCCCTATATGGGGGAAAATTGTTTATTACAAGATTTATGGAACATATTTTATTTTATAAAAATTGTCGTATCGACCCATATAAACCAAATACGAGGAGGAGGAGCTAGGAGATGAAAACTTTGGTGTTTGGGACATCAACAGCAGTCCGATTAATTCCCCATGGCTATGATCTTAGTCTGGTTGGTCCGAGAATATAATCGGCTTTAAAAAATTCAGGCTACTCGGGTCCTATCACCATCACTGCCGCTGGCAACCTAACACATACCCCCTAGTGACGACGTCCTCCGAGAGTTTTGTTCCACTGGAATCGCTCTTAAACATGCTAACAGTTAGGGTATATATGATGACTAAGGAATGAAAGGGAATATTTATTTCTTAAAATATTTACCATTCATAAATAATATTTATTACATATGATTTCTTCTTATTCCTTTTTCTGCAGAGAATTATAAACCAAAAATGTTTCTTATCAAATATGGGAAAGAACAAATATTACTTATATTCCTTTATTCTATTATTTTTCATTTTTTTCCTGTTCATCCTTTATTTTATAAATCACAAGTCGTCTAACGAATAAAATTATGCCACATGTCAATTACTTTCAAAAATTTATTTTTAAAACTAAAGCAAAAATTTACGTGGTATTTACATTAAAAAGATAACTGTTTTTTCTTTCTAAAAAATTAAAAAGAAATTCAATGACAAAAAAAACAAAAAATATAACTATCTAACCCATGATCTCCAGATTTTTCTCTTTTACAACAGTTATCATCTTCTTCGACAATCTCATTTTTAGCAGTTTAAATGCCCATCCAAATTAAATTTTTCCACTATTTCTATCATTTTTAAAAACTACATATTTTTAATCCCTACAACATCAATTCTGCTACCAATATCACTCCAATAGCCAAAAGAAAGTCTGCAAGTGTCAATCAGAAATCAAAAGGATTTTCTTTTTTTGCTGGTAAAGCTTATCTATTTGTCATCCTTTCCAAAATCTTTGTTAGTAATCAAAGATAATTTTTGGTGGTAAATTTTTTTCATCTCTTTTATGTTTTTTCCTTTCACACCTGTCATCTTCTATACTTTTTTTGTTTATTGAATTAAATAATGATTTTGGTTTAGTTGATATCATAATAGTAAAAAATGTATTTCTTTTCGACAAGAGAAATTCAGAGACAACTACTACTAGACTTTAGCGAAGTTCAAAATCATCTGTTTTCTTTTTACTAAATCATTGACTGTGAGTTCTTTTGCAATTTTTTGTTTTTGGTTTTCGAAAAGAGATTAATATTTTACACTTATCTTTTATTACAAAATATTATCGCATAAACAAAAAAACTTGAAATTCCTTTTCAGGTTTATCAATAAATTTCTAAACAACCCTTAAAAGAGTTAATGTTTATTTATCTGAAAATAATGGCCGTACTATGTACGGGAGAATACTAGTTCTTATTATTCCTAAAGTAGTTAACATTCAGAGCTTTAATCTTCTTTCTATACTTTTATACTTTTAGTATAGGTAATTGACTTTTTCTTTTTATTAGGGTTTAGATTAAACGTTGGCACGTTGCTTTCCTTTTTCTGAAACAGTAGTTCCATTGGATTTGTATGCTTGGACTGATGATAATCAATACAGTAATGCTCATATCCGGTCCTAAGGAACTGGACACTTAACAACACTTTTTCTTAACTACCTAAGCTTATTTTCTAGTCTCGTTTTTTATTCTAAGTTAACTAATACTTTTATCAACATGCATCTTCTTTAATGCATTCACGATACCACGTTTTACATATGGAGATCGGATATAGTAACCGGATAGTATGTTCGGTAGGCTTTTTTACTGGGTCAACAAATGATTAATAATGCGACAAAGATGTTTTATCGAGTAGTGATAAAGTGGTACAGTAAATAATGATGAGGTAAAAGATTAAAGTTTGAAATTTTGAATGTTCGATGGTAATGCGTTCTGATGCAACATATTAAAACCGCTTTGGTAATTCATAGGAATATAAATTAAACTACAGAGATAGGCAAAATGTTAAAAGAAATATTTATCTTAATTAAGCAGACTATGGTTGGAAAAAGTCTATTATTAGTGATGATCATATTGTGAAAGCTCGAAGAAGAAGAAGAAAGAAGATACGTTACTCTCTTTTTCAGAAAATTATTAAATTTATTTAGGCATCGGACACGGACGAGTCAGCAAAGACTTGCACGCTTTTGTAAGGACATCTCTTTGCCACAATCACAAAGACGCATATATTGGCAGCGGTTAGACCGGCGAGAACCCAGTAGAACCAGTCCAACCGGCTGCTATTTAGGTCCTTTCCGAACCAACTCCTGCCCGAGAAATCATCCGCTAGTTTATCAACGGTTGTGATCAGTAGATTGTTAAGGAAGCTACCTGTGCCTAGCACGCTTAGGTAGAACGCTATACCTAAGCTTCTCATGGAATCTGGAACTTGGTCGTAAAAGTACTCTTGGAGTCCAACGAGTGTGAACGCGTCCGCAAGGCCCATGACTATGAACTGAGGAGCTAGCCATATCACACTCATGGGTTTGTGGGTTTCGGTACGGGCCAATCTTTTTTTCTCAACTAGAGCTGCAGTGATCATTGTGATGAGGGAGAAAAGCATACCGGTCCCTATTCTCTGGAGAATATTGATGCCTCTCGGATTCCGTGTGACGCTTCTTAGTAATGGGACGAGTAGTTTATCATAGATAGTGACAAACATGATCAACGTGAGAGCGGTGAGAGAGAACATGGAAGCTGGAGGGACCGTGAAGCTGTTGGTACCGGCGATGTGTCTGTCCATTATGGTTGATTGTTTGATGAAGAAAGTCGAAGTTTGTGAAGCACACATGCCAAAGACCAACGTGCACAGCCATATGGGGATCACGTTGATGATCAGCTTCACTTCCTCTACCTTTGTCAACGGTACGAGTCTCCATGGACTCTGTTTCTGGAGAGCCAGAGGAATGTTGTCTTCGATTATTGCTGCCTTGTCAAGAAATCTGCAAAGGAAAAAACCCACACGAGAATCAGTTTAGGATGCACAAGAAATCATAAATTAGCATACATGGACTATTTGAGTTTGTATACTCACTTGATATCTTTTGTGTGGGAGAGAAGCCGGCCATTAGTAAACTCTTCCTTGGAAACTTCATAAAGCAGAGAAAGATCAGAGGGATAAGAAAGATTTCTTTTGGCAATGGCGGCAACAAAGACCTGCAACATTGGCGTCAAAGGGCTACCCAAAGGTTTCCGGTAACGATAGAATGGTTTTCCGACGAGGAAGATGAGAAGTGAAATAGCCATGACTGCAGTGAGTATCATGCTGGAAACACCCCAACCAACCCGGTCTTCGATATAGACAATAACAGTCACAGCCGTTAGAATGCCAGCACATAGACCGACGCTCCACCAGTTAAAGTAAGACATCTTCATCTTTCTTTCTTCAACATGATCATCATCGAACTGGTCAGCACCAAAGCTCTCAAGGGAAGGCTTATGACCTCCAGTCCCTATGGAGATCAAGTATATGGCAATGAAGAAGGCTATTTCGTGTGCTTTCCTAGGTTCAACACACACTTCTTCATGACAAGGTTTCAAGCCCGGTATGAACCAGGACATTGTTAAAAGGACCAAACCCTATTTTCCAAAAGAAAAGGAGAAAATAATGACGTTATTTTTAGAATTTTTTGAGTTAAAATTGGAAAAAAAAAAAATAACAACATATACTACCATAAGGTAAATGGTGGTTGCAAACAAGGCAGTGGTGTAACGGCCAAGATAAGCATCTGCTACAAAGCCTCCAAGAAGAGGCATCAGAGTAGTGACACCGGCCCAGTAGTTCGCATTTCTTATAGCCATCTTGAGATCTTGGTGGAGAATTGTTGTTAGGTAGACCACTAAGTTCGTGGCTAACCCAAAGTAACTCAATCTCTCGCTGAACTCGATTGCTGCATAGAGAAAATGGAAAAGACCTTAACAAAGATTTATATTTTGCGCTATTATAGCATATATTTTAACTGAAAGCTAGGTTCAGTTGGGGCTACTTTTCTGCATAAAAATGTCAATTAAAGTTTTGGTACCGATGATGAAGAGTGCAGCTTTCCAAGCGCCAGTTTGAGCCCGAAGAGGAACACGTCCTTTGCTGTCGAGAGAAGAATCAAGAACCCATTTCTGTTGATTGTCGTAATCTTGACGTTGTGCTTCAGTCTTCGTATACTCCATCTGTTCAAAGTTAACGAACAAAATATAGGAGAGAGTTGGTTATAGAGGAGTGTGTTTGGGTGAAGTGATCTGTTTAAATGAGAAGCAAACTTGGTCCTCTTTATATAAGCTTAAGTTGGCTGGTGTTCACTCATCATCCTCTATAGTGTTTTATAGATTCTTTGGCCACATTGCCTTATATGATTATATCAGCCTAAAGTAGTTTTCATTTTATTTTTTGTTTCACATTCACATTGAGGATGATGAGTCAACGTAACGGCCGTTTTATATAGATGGAACATATAGGTAATTTAAAAGGTCAAATTAAGTTGAACTTTGCAAGTTTAAAAGAAGAATCTGAGAGATGAAAAAGATAGAACAATAATCCTCCTCTTGTCACAATCATCTCTTTAAGCCAATGACCATTTCCTTTAAACCCTAGACTCTAACCCCCACTACGATCAGATATGCTTTCTTTCAATATTAGAAAATAATCAAAGACGAATACTTAGTCCAATTAGTTCAATACTTCCTTTATTCACTTGACTCTCTAATTATATCATCTTTGTATGGAATATAACTCACTTCTCTTAGGAAATTTTATCATTCATTTTAGTACGCAAGTCCCACACCTTATGATATTCATACCTAAAATCTAATAATCATAAAACATTCAAACTGCAACACATCACAATGTAGAGCTAAGAAAACTAAACTCAATTTTTGTCTCTTAAATAGATTCTTAACCCCTACCGTGACTATGTTTACATGATCATTTTATTTTACCACACTACACTCGTGAAAAGAAAAAGAATCTCAGCTACGGATTAAGCCATTTTTTTTTGTAGAAAAAGGGAAATGCTTTGTACTGTGCTTAGTGCTATAAACACCATTTACAGTACATAACATGTTACAAGTCAACAGTCCTCTCTCTCTGTACAGGGATTTGAATGGCTTTCTAGAAAAGACAATTCTTGCGACATGAGGCCAATGAATGATTAGATTGTGATCAGTCATTGGGAAGTTGTCACCGTTCAGTGGATTTGTTATAGTTAATCAAAACCCAAACATATCATCCAAATCTTTATACGCTCCAATAGCATTCGACTGAACAATCAATTTTGATTATCAAGAGTCAACTCCTGTCTTGTATTAATGAGAATTTTGTGGCCATAGCTGAGGAAAGTGGTTAAAACCTTTCCCCCATAGTGCTATAACCACTATTGACTGAATCATGTAAAAGTAATACCAATAATTATAACAAAAAGTAGTGAAAAGATAAGAGAGAATCTTCTAACACTGACTTAGCGCAGTTTAGCAAGTATGACTATGTAAATAGTCGGCTCTTAAAGCACATCAGATTTGGGTATTGCCGCAGCAACACCTCATCTTTCCAATAAATGGTCTTTTCAAACCACATTAGCCAAAAAAACGTGTTTTGTCTAGGGAAGTAGGACCACAATTACAGTGAGTAAATTTCACATGGTTCTCATTGGTAACAAGATAAACAGAATACTTTCAAACGATTTGAGATTTTGATGGAAAATATTAACCTCCACTATTTTTCTATTTCACGTGCGTTGCTCGTCGTAGAATAATTTCTAATACAGTCTCCCATTGTTATGCACTGCTAAAACAGTAGAAGTGGGTCACATGCCGACTCAAATGGCTGTAAATGATATAAAGCACTATGCATATGGTAGATGAGTCAATAGATGTTACCGTCAAGATCTAAAGATGACAACTTTGAACATTGGTAAATTGGAACCAATCAGAAGCAGACCCGATTGTCTACAGTTTGAACCACCCTATCTGATACTGGAACCAGAGTACCTGACGGACTAGTAACAGTAGTTTATCTTGACATGGAATCCAATTCTCCAACAAAATGATTGAATTCAAGATAATCGCACCAAACAACATTAGCGAGAAAGTGAGTTGAGGATCATGCCACTATCAAGAGAATGTTATTTACAACCAATAGACATAATCCATGTCATTATCATATAGGTTTCCTCCATTTAGTAATTATGACCCATTTTGAGCGGTAAAACCGAAAAATAAAGAGCTAGCCTAGAATCAAATAATGTGAGCAAAACGAGATAGTGCTTTAACAAATTAGTCACAAGCTTGATGTTGTCATTTTTCATGATGAATGTATTTATTCTCTTTTGTAAAGTCATATACATGAATGAACAATAACGATTTAGTGCAAATGGAAAGAAAATGAGAATAACACCATATTCAATTACCTTGTATGAGCAGTGTTAAGGTCTTCCTAGATAATCGGAGTCAAATTGATATTTCTCCAATAACATGCCAACAACAGATAATAAATTGTTGGAGAAGTGTGTTATTTCAATTCCTGTTCAACCATCCTCTAACTTTACTGACCCGATAACTGCTCATACGACATGACTTCCATTAGCTCACATGTTATCGCAGTAAAAAGAAAAAAGTATTTCCTACCAAGCTTAATAGACTCGTACATGAAAACCATGCCTCGGCAGCTTCACCAGGATCACTCTGAAGTATAACTATTTTAGTAACCATTTCTCTCGTATATCTTAATATTGGGGAAGCAATTTCAAATTGATGCATCAACATATCTAATACATCCAGGGGAATATATGATCACAAACTCCTTCCAAGTTCCAAATGCAGACACCAACACAAACATATTGGCAGGAATCTGACGCAATTGAAATACCACACTTACATCACAACATGCTGCCAAAAGTTTGATGAACCATAACCTTAGGATTTAAGGTGTTAAACATCAGTTCCCAAGTGGGTTTTCCGGGGGTTTAAGCCAATCAGAGCAGATAGAGAATTCCAAATGGTAGTATCTCAAGGTCATAGTGAACGATGTCTTCTGGAAAGCTATTCCAAGAAAACTCACTACTCCAAACGATAGTTGAAAAATAATGAGATACTGAAAACAAACTATAGACAATGTGGTGGTCGAAGCAATTTTTAAATTGTGATATAGACTTTCTACATTAGTTACATCCATCCAGATAATTCCAAAGACCTTTCTGTCAATGTCTATACGAGCTAAAAAGAAGTTGACATAAACATGAAGGTGCTTCTAAGTCACACTACAAACAAATTTCATTCACTCAATGCCTCTCTTCTTGCATAAGAAAAGAATTAAGCTATCGTTTGGTCTAACGTCAAAAATCGAAACCTTACTTTTGTTGCTATTTTTAGTCAAATATAAATACCAAGACCATTTTTCCTCCGTCTAACACTGAGAACCATAGAAGAGATAATCTCTACCCAACAAATAGCACATCAAACAATTTATTCACTTTTTTACCATGTGAAACCAAGTATTTGAAAGGAATCCGGCATAAGAAAGCTGAAGGCACTAAATTTGTTGATCAACCATAGATGTCAAAGAAAGAAGATGGCGGAAACTAATCATAACTCAAAGATAGAGACATTCACTGATTTGAATAATGTACCTTACAAGAGAACTTAGTTCTGTCCTGTCAACATTGACAAAGATCTTTGTTTTGTCCTGAATCATTATTAAGATCGCCCCTTTGTGTGATATGACCTGTTAACTAAGAAAACTTTATTTTATCCTGCATCATCATCTTTTGAGTTTACTGCAGAATCATGTGTTTTTTACATTTAAATATGATAAGTGCACAATTAACAACAATCTCAGTGGCTCAACATGTCTTCCACAAATTACATCATTTTCTATCAGCACTAACGATTTCTTTCAATGACAACCACATCCAGGAAACCTAACAGCAGAGCTAACATAACTATAGAAAATTTGGCAACGCATATGCAATGATATCCATGGCGCAAAACTGATATTGGAACAGATCTATATCCTTAGATACAACTCCAATACAGAAATAAACCAATCATATTAACATTCTACAGAGCAATGGAAATAGAATAGTCCTACAAAATCTTATTGTTTCGTATCACACACAACCTGAGAGAAGTATATAATAATAACTAAAAGTGAAAGCTTTAAGCTTCTACATACACGTTTATGTTCAGAGACACCATTGAACTACAATAAACACAGCAGCCAAGAAGAAACACTAATTAGATAAAAAACACTAATAAACACATCTTTTCATAATCTCAAGTTCCAATTTGGTATCTCCCATCATTCTGCAAAGTCATATCATATACCTGAGAAGATCTTCCCTTTCTTAACTTACCACCACTAACACGACTCTCCATCCTCTTACCATCTTCCTTCCTCGCTACACCACTGACCTCAACTCTCTTCCTCAACCTACGACCACGAACTCTACCAGTACCACCACTTGTCGTCTCTTCTCCATCAGACTCACCAGAGCTAGGCAAGTTACTACGATAAGGCTTGACACTATGAACCACACCTTTAGGGAAAAACCTAGCGGAAGGCAAATCATCAACAGCATCAAACAACTGTGGACCATCTCTATCGGTCCATAGATCAAACCCGCCCGGTTTCTGAAACCGGTCAGCGAGAACCTTCACTTGCTCATCGGCACAAACCGAGAATAGATTGGGAGGTTTCTGAACAGGTTCCCAAGGCCGTTCAAGCTCAGCGACCGCAGCTTTGAGCTCGGCGCGTTTACGCATCTCGTAAATCTGACGTTCGCGTGATAAACGTGCCTTGAGGAGCTGTTTCTGCTTCTTCGCTTGCATCCTTTTCCACTGCCACTTCGATACACCTCCGGGGAACGTCCTCGGACCTCCTCCCATACGGATGACTGTTGATTTCCGCGGCTGATGAGGAGAGCATGGTTTCAGTGAGAGGAAGGATAGCTTTGTGTGGAGAGAGTTGGTTTCCGGCGATGGGAAGGATATCGGTTTGAAGGAGGAGAGGTTGAATCCGATCATCATCTCGCAGCCGTTGATTTTGGTGTGTGGTATCAGAGAGCTCGTCGGAGACGAGAGGAGTCAATTTTTTATTTTATCTCTATTTCCGAATATTTCTGTTATTTAGTTTTGGTTGACTTTTTAGTTTCTGAGTCAACTTGATATTTTTTTTTCCCAACTTATCAAAGAAAAAAACATTGTTATTAATTGAGAAAAGCATGAAAATTGCTCTCATTGTAAAATAGGCTATGGTATCTGCACCATTTTGATGGATTTATTTCCAATAATATATACTCCTTATGTTTCATATTGATAGATATTTTAACAACTTTCTATTGTTTCAAAAAGATAAAAAAATTATATTTTTATAAAACTTCAAAAATATTAATTGTAGTAGTTAAATTACTATTGATTAAAAAGTATATAAAATTGTTTATGTTATAAATATTGATGTATTAATTGTTAAATAATAAATTTTATTCATTTATGCAAAAACTTTAAGAAAATTATAAACAGAGAAGTAAAATTGTTGGGGAAAAAAAATATGTTATTGAATTTAGTATATTTGTTAAATTTTATCACAAAATAAATCAAATGAAAACCAAATAACAGAAGAACCAACTCTTCACTCCACTCACCGAATACAAATGTTGTATCATCACAAAACAGCTCTCTTTCTTTCATCCATTCGAAAGAACACACAAATCAAATCAAATAGAAAAATCAAAAACGGCTTCACTTCTGTCGTTGGGTTCGATTAAAACCCAAAAACTGCTGATTATTTATTACCCGTTGGTCCGAGCCACATTACGAAACGCCCGGCCACGAAAAACGACGAAACCAAAAGCATGTCCCAATATGGCAGCAATAAAAATGCCGCCATTGAACGAAACAACGGCTAGAATCACAAGGTAGCTGAAGCAGGACTTGACGGCATACATACCCGTACGAAACGCCACCTTGGCAAACTTATCAGCGTCCGGTTTGATGGAGGCCGTAGCGTCAGAGCAACGAGTGAACCACTCAGCTAGGAACGCCAAGGAGAAGACGAAGATGAGTGCCAGGGCATACATCGAACGGCTAGAGCCAGGCCATCCATGGAATAGCACTTCACAGTTGTAACTCCAATAGAAAGTTGGGTGTATCAGTGACGGTCTGTGCGGAGTCTGTGTCTGCGTTTGCGTTGCGGTTGTGTTCCATGCCTCTACTACGAAGTTGTTGTTACTTGACAACATCTCCTTTAATTTGGGGGTAAAAAGAGAATTGGGAGAGGTCGTTGTCGCAGTGGAAATAGGGGTCTCTCTAGTCTCTCCTATAAAAAGTTTTTCTTCTTGAGCTGAAAGATTGGGTCCTACAAATTATATGCTATGTTCTTGTTATGAAGCAAACTCAAGATTTGCTTGTCGGAATTTTCTTTCAAAAAGCTACACCATGTCCATCAGTTAAGTATTTGGCCGTATAATTGTATATTTTTATCTTCTTTTTTTAGGAGAACATATTTGTGATCAACAATTCGTTTTTAGCTTACATATAAACACATTAATGCGCAGATATATATATATGCTAAGTAGTTTACTACGTAAAGTATCTTTTCTACCTTAGATATATTTTTTTGATTAAAAGTTTTCCTTATACGTATATAAATGTGTAATATTTTCACAAGAATAATAAGATTATCACGAGCTATTATATTACAAAAGAACACCTGAAGTTTCTTAAAGAAATTTTAAAAATTTGTGGAAATACAAAATTCGGTTGCATGATATTCGATGGAGAAAATGTAAATAAATCGCGTTTGTTTGTTATATATACCATGAAGAAAAAAGTAATCCTTTATTTTGAAATGGTATCGGACCAAGTTTTATATAGTCTTATATTTATTTTCTCGATCGTTTTTTATTTCTCACTTATGTTCTTCATGTTGTATTTTCTTGATTTTCAAAGAGGGGAGGGGGGACAGAAACATGTTAAACGATATGTCTCCTGACTTTAACTTTATTTAAAAAATAGAAATAGAAGGAGTGCAAAAAGAAGGGAATGAGAGCTATGTTTGTGGTTTATCTCTCTTTTCTTTCGACATTTATTTATCGCTAGAACAACAATTCGAATAGAAAAAAACCCTCAAAACCCCACAAAGACAAATCTTCTAACTAGTACAGATTGTCTTTCGGCATCTTGCATACTTGTCATTTCCAAAACAAAACAAAAAAACAAATTATCGTTCAATCCAAATTTTAAAAGATATTTAATAGGCCCTCTTGTAATAATAGTGGTTTAGCACTTAATTACAGTATATCAATAACAACAAAATCGGGTTATTATATAGTTTTGATAAAAGGTTCTGTGACTTCTGTCTATAAGAATAAGTTAATAATTGGGTTTATTACCAAATTTTGTCAACAATATTCTTACATAGAATCTTTTGTTTAAGATCTGTTGGACCAAATATACATATATAAATTGCCCCTAACTCTTCCATTTCATAGGCGTGAATTTGAAGCCGGACGGAGAAAATCAGCACCGAGGTGAAAAGGATGATATCTATGGCATTCACTCTCCATAAAACTATCAGTAAGTATATGGATAGCCCCAACTAGATCAACATTCCAGCACTACTAAAACCAACTTTACACTTTTGTGATGAATTATCTCTTTTTAAAACCATACCTTTTCTTTTATACATTTTTCAAATTCCCACTTGATTGATGGTAAAGCGTATATATAAAACAATTGGTTTTGAATCTAGATCTAATGTCAAGGCACCTACAAAAAGAAGATGAATGATCAGTTGGAATCAAGTGCCTAGCTTAGCTTTCTTTTTTTCTTCAGCGGAAACAGTGCTTCCATGATTAATAAAAACAACATCAAAAATAGGATAGTAACATAACCCACAGAAACAACAGTAAACTTTAGCCGGACCACAACCTCCTCGTGGCATAAGATAAAAATCATCACCCCATGCGGCACCACCACCTTTGGACCACCCAACTTGAAAGCACATCCAATAGACAGATTTCATCACGACAACAGGAGATAGTATAGTACCAAATTTAGAAACCCTAGAGAATGCATTACGTTTTTCTGTTTTAGATCGAAAATGTAAAAATCAAATATTATTCGGTTCGTTTGTTCCAGATAGAGGAACAATGGAGAGAAGGAAAAGACACCATTTCTTTTACTGATATTTTTTGTAGCACAAAATCGAATGTTTTTAGCCGAATAGTTAATTAACTGCATAGCCTCATGATGAATATAAAAAAAAGAGAATGTGACGTGTGGAATATAATCATTAAAAAAGCATATTAAATGAAGTAACTGAAACTAGGACACAGTGGAATCGGACAGACAATCCGTTTGGACTTCAGTGGCGGTTTTTAAAGTTCTTTGCTTCGGTCCGAATCTACACTAATCAATCCTCGTCTTCCCTCACCATATGCCTTTTTGATTTCGCGCCATCCATGCTCCAAGTTATCTTTTTCCTCTCTCAACTTTCTCACTGAATTTCTCCGATCCGCCTCAGTTTTTCTTGGTAAGAGTGGTCCCCTCTCTCTCTCTCTCTCTTGCACTTGTTTGGTTGGGGAGTGAGAAAAATGAAAAGGGAAAGTGTAAGTTTCTGTTGCTTTCACACTTTGATGATCGATTGGTAGCAAAAGTTCTTGATTTCTCCCAGGTTTTACTTAGATCTGAGAATTTCGTTTTGTTCCTCTTGATTGCTTGAATTTGAACAATTCTTTCCGTGTGAGTGGTTTCTTTCAAGAACTGTTGAGAATCGTTTGTGATATCTTCCCAAATCCCCAATTCTACACCCTACACTGTTGAGCTTGCTAAGAACTGAGTTTATAGTATCAAAGTGTACTCATCCATTTCAACTTTGTTCTTGTTTCTTTCTTGGTCAAATCTGAATATTGTCTGTCACTCCACTGCTGTACATAATCTTGTTTCTTATTATTGCAGATTATTTTAGTCTAAAGGTGGATGAAGATACTAAGCTTTGGCACTACTAGTACTCTTGAATGCAATATAGAGCCATTGCTTTGAGGTTGCAGGTGATTATATCATTATGGTGAGGCAACAAAGAGCCTCCAAGGTTCATGAGGATAGATATCCCTCGTGTCATTCCCGTGGAACCTCAGAGCATCGAGTTAAGGATGAGCTGGTGAAGCGAGATATGTTGGATCCGCCAAGGTATCTCCGAAGAACTGAAGATAGCCGCGGGAAAGCGCTGAGTTTTGGGGTTTTGGATTGGGAAAAGTTAGAGAAATGGAAGGATACTACTTCAGAAGGAAACAAAGGAGTCTGTTGTAGTTATGCTTCATCGTACGCTGGTTCAGCAGAAACTGCTGCAAGTTCGTTGGAACTAGATTTAGCAACAGGGGTTGTCAAAAGGTTGGAGCTAGATTCGAAGCATCAAACAGCATTTATGAGTTTCTCTCCTCCAAACATGGGAAATGACAATTTCTCACTTAGATCACTAGAGTATTCAGATCACCAGCGACTGAGTAGGAAGCAGAAAGAACATCAAGTATCTCTGAACAAGAATCTGGTAGAGAAACAACAAAATAAGGACTCTGAGCTTAGCTCGTGTACTTTCAGCCGCAAGACAAATCAAGGGTCAGAGGAAAGTCCTAAACTTTTATCTGAGGCATTTAGAACAGATGAATGTCAAGATATAAGACATGATGTCGAAGGCGACATTTCAAGTCCGGTTCATGTAATGGAGAGGAACCAAAACTCTTTAGAGAAACCATGGTTGTTAGATCAAAAGATTCCCACTTCGACATCTAAAAAAGGAAGACATGCTTCTCCCAACAAGCGGTTTAGCTTTAGTTTTAGTCAGATGAGTAGAAGTTTCAGTTCCAAGGAAAGCTCATCGTCTGTTCCTGCATTGTCGAGCACATCTCATGCTTCAGCAAAATCAGGTCCTTTGACATTCAACGACTCAGTTTCAACCAATCACTCGGTCAGAACAAAGCCGCATTGTCATAGCAGAACAAGATCAGGCCCTTTAATAATACCCAAGTCCGAAAAGAATGTCCCTTTACAAGTGGCTTCAAAACCTTCCAACGCAAGAGCACCAACCATGGAGAAGAAGCAATGCAGCTCAAGATCCCACGCTCTTTTACAATTCACTTTGAGAAAAGGCATCAGTTTGTTTCAGTTCGTGGTTGACAACAACATCAACAACGTTCTTGCTGCCACCATGAAGAGTTCAGGTTCTTCCACACGGTCTTACACGTTGTACACCGTCAAAGAAGTAAAGAACAAGAGTGGAAACTGGTTAGGCCGCCACAGGAACGAAGAGAAAAATCATCCATTTGCACATACGGTCATCGGTCAAATGAAGACTAACTCGGATACAGCAACCCACAAATCAGAATCTGTTTTGTTCGGTGTTGAGACAAACGAGGAGCTTGCGGCAATAGTTCAGACAAGAAACATGATTCAGAAACACAGCACAACTACTACTATCATACTCCCAAGTGGAGTTCACACACTTCCTAAAGACGGTAATGCCCCTCTACCGTTGATTGAGCGGTGGAAATCCGGTGGATCATGCGACTGCGGTGGCTGGGACATCGGTTGCAAACTCCGGGTCCTCTCTAATGATCATCATGCAAAGTCTGAAACTTTCTCAAGCTTTCAACTTTATGATCAGGTAACACGTTCTGTTTCAAGGCTTTCAAGTCTCAAAGGGTATTAACGGTCCGAATTTGAATCATTACTGACACTTATTAAAATTCTGACAGGAGAGAGAGGAACCAGCATTCAAAGTGGTTACACACGACGATGATCTTCACTCGGTTGAGTTCGGTTCATCGATCTCTCTCTTGGAAGCGTTCTTTATTTCGTTAGCAGTAAGCAGTTATCAGAACTGGTGTGAGGAGGAAACAGTATTAAATGGAGGTGGTTCGTTGGAGAGAGTAACGTCGACAAAATACGCATCAAATCCACCGGTTTCTCCTATCGGTCGGGTCTAGTAGCAAACTGGCAATCATTCTTTGTTTGCTGGGCTAGACTTTATTGGGATGCGCTTAAATACAACTGTAATTAAGAAATTTATATGGCATAATCTTGTTTAAAATTTGGTCAATGTACAAAATAGTTAAAATGCACTTTTATACTTTTAACATCTTCAAATCATTTAGCCAAAAAAGACACATCCTTGAATCATTCTTGGTTAATTTAAACTATATCATACTTATATATAAAGAAGAAAAAATATAAATAATGAACAGTAGTTTTAAATCATTTTTGGTTTATGTTATATCATACTTATAAGTAAAGAAGAAAAATTATAAATAAGGAACAATGGTCTTAAATCATTCTTGGTTAATTATCATAATACTTTAATGGTTTTAAGTTTTCTCTCGTCTTTTGTTAAGTTTACTATCAGAATTTGAAAAGATGGTTCTATAGAACCTGAAAATTG
The DNA here is from genome assembly GCA_000411075.1 of Sisymbrium irio. Classification (NCBI taxonomy): domain Eukaryota; kingdom Viridiplantae; phylum Streptophyta; class Magnoliopsida; order Brassicales; family Brassicaceae; genus Sisymbrium; species Sisymbrium irio. The sequence continues at coordinate 329,859 of KE155948.1, forward strand.
AAGAAATGGTTCTATAGAACTGGAGAATTAAAGAAGATATTGAGCAGTCTTTATTTTTATATTTATTTTTATTGATGATATATATTGACTATTAGTGGATTAGACAAACAACATTATGCATTATATAAATGATAAATGATAAATGATAATTAATGGATTTAAATAGTGTATTGCCTATTAAACGAAGAACATTGACTATTTTCTTTAGCTTATAAAATATAGCAATACAATTCTTTTATTTTCAATTTTTTCTATTGCTTTTTCTTCGATTCTAACTTTTTTTTTAATTTTGAGTTTTGATTATATCTTTTTAAAATCTATTATTGTTTCCTATGATGAATTTATCCATTTTATTAATTTGAAGATAAAAAAAGTTACTTGTTATATGGTTTGCTTTAGTGTTAACATTATATAAAGAATATTATAAAAAGTATAAAATAATTCATTCATTATTATTAATTGGTTTAATTTTAATATTTATGTAAATATTTGTATTTAACATGGTAATAAAATCCGAACATATGTTGTTGAATATGAACCTAAATCAACCCAGTTTATCTATAGAGATCTGATTATGTTTAATCAAAATCAGCCATACCCATATTATTTATGCCCATAAAACCTAAAACTGATCATATATTGAGATTTTTTTTTTTAAAGAGAAATACTTATATGAATGCAAGAATCAACAAGAGTTTAGTGCAAGAACAAAAAGAGATTAAAAAAACTATGCTTAGGTAACTTAGGGTTTTCATTTCCCCTTAAAAAGGCTATTTAAAGGAGTGTACAACATTATGCATTATATAAATGATAAATGATAATTAATGGATTTAAATAGTGTATTTCCTATTAAACAAAGAACATTGACTATTTTCTTTAGCTTATAAAATATAGCAATACAATTCTTTTATTTTCAATTTTTTCTATTGTTTTTTCTTCGATTCTAACTTTTTTTTTTTTAATTTTTGAGTTTTGATTATATTTTTTTAAAATCTATTATTGTTTCCTATGATGAATTTATCCATTTTATCAATTTGAAGATAAAAAAGTTACTTGTTATATGGTTTGCTTTAGTGTTAACATTATATAAAGAATATTATAAAAAGTATAAAATAATTCATTCATTATTACTAATTGGTTTAATTTTAATATTTATATAAATATTTATATTTAACATGGTAATAAAATCTGAATATATGTTGTACAATATGAACTTAAATCAACCCAGTCTATCTATAGAAATCTGATTATGTTTAATCAAAATCAGCCATACTCATATTATTTATGCCCATAAAACCTAAAACTGATTATATATTGAGATTTTTTTTTAAAAAAAGAGAAATACTTATATAAATGCAAAAATCAACAAGAGTTTAGTGCAAAAACAAAGAGAGATTAAGAAAACTATGTTTAGGTAGTTTAGGGTTTTCATTTCCCCTTAAGAATGTTATTTAAAGGAGTGTACAAAGTGAACCGGGTCAACCCAGACACACCTGAGTCAACCAAAACACAAAATTGGATAAAAAAGCGCGACAGCGGCTCGTGTCAAATC
>KE155948.1:331613-349605 GCA_000411075.1 Sisymbrium irio
CGGTTTGTTTCTCTCTGAGCCGCTGTGAAAGACATGCGTCTAGTATATTGATCATAATTTCCGGAATACTGCTCTGAACGACTTGAAACCATTTTCATTGGAAAGTTAACTCAATTTCCTGTGACTTTCATGAAGATGAAAAGTTCATATGAAATGGTTAAGACTTTCATCTGGATCAATCTTTGAAGCACAATTTCTGGATCCTCCATGTTATCAACACTCAAATGCTCCAAATGATTCTAAAAGTGCTCCAAAACTTGCCATATGCATATGCTCACACAAATGCAACCTACATGCCTAAAATGCAAAGGAAATGGATGAAAAGATCAAGTAAAACATGCCCTAAAACTACAAAAACTCATGCACATCAATTAGTGGTTATACAAACCATTATCTTTACATGTGGAGAATATATCAAATCCAAATTTTAGTTGAAACTTAAATGTGTGTGTAAAAACAATCACATTTTCTTATGTGTAATATTTACAATCTCTAAAGCATACAAAATGTGAACATTCATAAAATGTTTGGTTTTATAATTTATAGATTATTAACACAGATTTGATATTGAAAATAGAAGACTATATATAAATTTATTGAAAAGCAACCCTAATTTATTAGCCATGTCTTTTTATATTCCAGCTTGTGTAGCCAAAATGACAAATTTTAACCAAAATAAATTATGGATTGCATATTAGTTGAATGTTGTAATGCAAAGTTTGTCATGTGTGAATTCTGGGAGTGAATCCACTTTCTGTAAATATCCAAAACCGTGTTTATTGTCTAATCAAAAATACATTTGCCTCAAGCCCTTTAAATAATCTTTATATTTAGAGGCCTCTATTTTTCAAAAAAAATCATTTTTAGTACTATATTAAAGCTTACTTAAATGCTTGAATCAAACGTAAAATGTATATATCAAATGGTCGTTATTTGCTTTCCTTTAATAAATGTTGTTTTTTTTTATGGAAACTCTAATTAATAAGAAGTTATAACATTTCCACGATTTTTTTTCATAATTTTGAAGCTTTTAAACTGATAAAAGAAAAAATGATAAATAGAAGATAAAATAAGTTAGATTGTTAAGTTATGTTATCAATAGATAGTTTATTTCAAAATTTGATAGAAAATTTTTTTTAAAAAAAAACATTAACGCTATGTAATCATTTTTTAACAGACTTCATCTAAGATCTTTTTTTATAATTATTACTTGATTATAATTAATGTTTTAAAAAAAATTATATGAATAGTTAATTAATTATTTTTATGTAGATAAGATGGACAAATCTTTCAACCTCTTATATACCTTTTTAAATTCATAATATATATTTCAATTATTATAGAACTTTTTTATATTTAGATCTGTAATTTAGAATTACCAAATTATACTAATATTTTCATGATATAATATTTTTTAGTTCGTCTTAAGCCCCTAAACTCCTAGGCACAGCACTGTAAATATCATTGTAATGTTTGTTGGACCTGGACTAGTGAATCTCTAATTATCCATTCACTCCTGAAGTTTGTTGTTGATCACCCATGTCATTTTTGAATTGAGATGAATAAAAGTGATTATATCGTCTTCAAAGTTTGTATATGTAATTTGAAGGTTGGGGGAATGCAATAAAAGAAATTCATAGAAACCAAAATAATTGGAGATCAAAAATGACAATATTTTCTCATAACTGTGTAGTAATACTATTTAAAAATATGGAATTGAGGATGGAGAGACAACTCAACTGAGCATGTGAGGATAAAACCGTATTTGACAGACATGCTTCGCTGCTTTACCCTACCCACATGCTCCTCCAAATCATATCGCACCACGTGTAGTATTAATCCTGAATTACCCTGTAATAATTTTTTAGTTTGTATTTGCTAATGACTTTGCAAATTGGCCACTACCTAGCTCTAATCACCCGACATCACCTTTGAAATTCTAAAATAAAGCGTCAATAACGGTTGGTGGGTTCTTCGTCTCGTGACCATTGACTACTTTTTAGTTTTATTGAGAAATTTTCTTTCTGAGACTTAAAAAAAAATAATTTCGAGCGATACAATTTGTATTCTATCAAGGTTACTTCTATTAGCTTAGGGAGCTTTAATCAGAATTGATTACTAGGTGTTGGTTCCCATTACGTGTGTAAGTAGTAATTGTATTTGAAGTTCTTCAAACATGTATGCGAGTAAAAAACCACAGGAAATACAGTATGAACCAACAATCATTTCCAGAGTTTTACTTTTTTAGAATAGCAAAATGATTGGAAAGACTAAAGAACAATAATGGCAACTCATTTAAGGCCAAAGTTGTGAGGATTCTCGGACAGAAAATGACCAATATGTTTTTTTTTTTTTTTTTGTGTTATTGACTAAATTGTTTCGAGTTAGGAGCTACGACCAATCCTAAAAACAAGTTATGATATTTGGAACACCAAAATGTAATTAGGACGAGTGTTAGACTGACTATAAATATTGATTATTTCCTAAGGAGACTTTTATGACTTTTCTTACATGAGTCTGCTCTTTTTGTTTTGTTTGTACGATTTCACATTTTCCTTCAAATATTTGTAAATTACTTAACTTCAATTAATTAGAATTGATGGCAAATAGGATGTTTTGTTATAGGATGTTTTGACTTGAATCAATTAGATTCATAATACTACCTCTGTTTATATTTACTTGTCGTTTTAAGGTTATGCACATAGATTAAGAAATCATTAGTTTTGTTAGATTTTCGATACAAAACATCATTAATTAACTACCTAAACATTATTCTAACCAATAGAAAAATAAACTGCATAATAAAAATAATTATAAAAAAATAAAAATCAATAAATTTTGCATTGAAAACTGAAAACGACAACTAATTTTAAACAAAAGAATTTCTCTAAAACGACAACTAATTGTAAACAGATGTAGTAAGAAAGAGGGAAAAGATGAAACGTCTTCTTACTATATACTGATATACATGTTCTAGATTTTCCATTTTTATAAAGAAAATTCAAAGAATTTGAGAGGTGCTTGACAATTCTTGTAGATCAATTAAGCTTTCATCACTAGTTAAATTTATAGCCAACATGAATAATAATAAATCACAGTTAAGTTTGACAGGAATATACATATGTTAGTCTGTTACCATTTATTTCTACCAATTAACCTGATAGGCTCACAAATAGTAATAAATAAAAAATTTGGAAAATGTTAGTTTCAACCTCAAAAAAGGTAGACTCGAAAACCACAAAAAATACATCAAAAAAAATAAACAACTAATCGTATAATTCGTATAAAGAAACTTCTTTGGATAAAATAATTTATTCTGGAAAGGTTGAATATTATTTTGTTTTTCTAATTTATTTATTTTAAATTCATATTTTATTTTTTCAATTCAACCGTTTCTCCGTGTTGAACTCGCCCTTTTTTTAATAACTTAGGGCTTGGTTCGGTTTCTCAGATTCTGCTAAAGGAAATCTCTTTTTTCTTCTGCTCTTCAAAAAAAGTTTTAATCTTTCCTTCTCAACACTTTCTCATCTTCGATCTCTCCCTCTCTCTCTCTCTCTCTTTGTTCCACTTTCTTTTTGTTATCCTCTCGTTTTGCATCTCTCTCTCTGTTCTCATTCAGATCTTGGATTGACCATCTCGATCGTTGACCTCCCGAATTTGGGTTCGGCTTCAAAAAAAAAAATCCGACCTTTTTCCCGGCGAGAATCTCGAAACTTTATTTTTGAAAAAGGTTAAGTTTTTTGGGTTGTATGATGATGATGACGTTGACCCAATTTGTTGGGTTGTGAAGTAGTATGGAACTGATTGTCACACGAAACCAAGATCATCACCAAACTACACTAAGATGACACTTTACATTCGTCGCGAATCTTCCAAGGTTCCTCCTTTTCTTCCTCTCATTCTAATTCAGAGCTTTTTGGGTTTTTTTGTTTTTCAAAGCTGATTCTGTTGTCTTTTTGTTGAATAGCTATGGAAGAGGTTTTGCTCTGAGATATCAACGGAGATCGGTCTTCTCGCTGAGAACTGGAAGTACCTTCTGGCTGGTCTTATCTGTCAGGTTCTTATCTTTTATATTCTACTTTCCCGATTTAACTTAGATTCACTCTTGTTGTTGTTGTTGTCAGTTTGAAATGATTCTCGTCAGATTCAGATTGAGAAGCTTTTACTTAAATCGTTATTTCTTATGCTGAGTGTTAAATGATGACTCGTGTTTCCTTTTGTTTATGTCTGATCAAATGGTAACAGTGTTCTTAGGATTGTTTTCTTAACCAAAACAGATGTGGCTTTTGTATGTTAGTTTTTCTGTTTTGGGTTTAACAATGTAGCTTTTTTGCTTATCTGTTGACACTTTATGAATGGCATCTCTCATGTGCAGTACATTCATGGTTTAGCTGCTAAAGGAGTACATTATATTCATCGCCCGGGACCGACTCTTCAGGATCTGGGGTTCTTCCTTCTTCCGGTTTGTCTCTGACATTTCAGTTATGTATATGCTCATTTTATCGGATCAGAATAGACGTCTTATTGCATTGGTTTTCCGTTGTATAGGAGCTTGGTCAAGAGAGAAGCTACATAAGTGAAACCGTCTTCACTAGTGTATTTGTTTCGTTTTTCCTGGTGAGTTTTTTTTACCTTCATAGTTTCCTTAGTATCCTAAGGTTTAACTAATAGCTCTTACTAATAGCTGCAATCTTACAGCGACATAGTTTTTGTCATAGCATCCACTACATGATTATATTACGAGATATTGATACTCCGTGACCCTTTGTTGCAGTGGACTTTCCATCCATTCATCCTGAAAAGTAAAAAGATATATACCGTCTTGATATGGTGCAGAGTTCTAGCATTCTTAGTTGTAAGTGCCCTGCCTTACTAGTGTTATTATGGTTTAAGCTTGCTGAGATTTTTTTTTTTTAATTTTGCCGATGTTCCTGTTTTCAGGCCTGTCAGTTTCTCCGAGTTATAACTTTCTATTCGACTCAGCTTCCTGGTCCAAACTATCACTGTCGCGAGGTAAAGCAACTGAGATCTAAACACAAGATTTCATATGTGAGTCTAATAGATTAAACTTATGTGCTCCCACTTTTGCTTCAGGGCTCTAAAGTTTCCAGGTTGCCATGGCCCAAAAGCGCTCTTGAGGTTCTCGAGATTAACCGTGAGTCTACATATTTTTCTTTCCCCAATGATAGATTGCTTTCAATGCATCTCTTTGTTTTGATTTTGTTCTCATGTGATGTTGTTGATCTCATCAGCTCATGGGGTGATGTACGGATGTGGAGACCTGATTTTCTCATCGCATATGATATTCACACTAGTCTTTGTTCTCACGTACCAGAAGTACGGCACTAAAAGGTAAAACTTCGCCAACTCTTTACGCAATACCTTCAAAAGCTACTTTGTAAACGACATCCCTGCATCATTCTTTTGTTTATACTATGTCTCAGGTTCATAAAGCTGTTTGGGTGGCTCACTGCGTTCGTGCAGAGCCTCTTGATCATTGCCTCCCGTAAACATTACACTGTTGATGTCGTTGTTGCGTGGTAGGGGTTACTATCACGCAGGAGTTTACCTCAACTAAGTTCCTCTTGCGTACAGAGATATATTGACTTGCTGTTTGATTCTTTCCCTGTTTAGGTACACTGTGAATTTGGTGGTGTTCTGTCTAGACAAGAAATTACCAGGTTTGACCTCAGAAAACCCTTCACCGAATCGAAACACTTTTTTGTCTAGTTACCAGGTGTCTCATTTCTTTTCTCTCAATTTTCCATTCTTCAGACTTACCAGATCGGACTACGGTGTTGCTCCCAGTAATCTCGAAAGACAGAACGAAAGAAGAGAACCACAAGCTGTTGAATGGGAACGGTGTTGATCCTGCTGACTGGGTAAGCATCTGAGCCTGTTTTTGTTCTCCTTCTCAACCTGAACCACTTATATTTAATCTTTAATGCTGTTTTTTGTGCTCTTTCTTTCGGTTCTGTTTAGAGACCAAGGGCTCAAGTGAACGGGAAGATAGATAGCAACGGAGTTCACACTGATAACTCAATGAATGGCGCATGAAACTCGCACCAGACTTGGGACAAGATCTTTATATGAAAACAGCTAATCAATGGCGTCATGAAGACGGCCTGTTTGGTCCTTCATGATTTGACGAATTTGGATTTGCATTCTGTAAGTGGGGTAAATTTTTGTTTTTGGTCATTGTTCCAGAAAAGAAGAACACGCATAGAGAGATGTGGGGGGGCCATGCTATTTTGTACATTTTCCAGTTCCTTATTCCCCAAGTAATCATCTTTTGTTGGATCACGTTGCTTTTCATTTATGTCAATTTTGTTACAAGAAACTTATTTTGAGACGATGATTATGTGTATGTGGCTGTTTCCCTCTGCAGCTTTAAACATGTTTTCGTGACCAAAAAGAAATTGGTGGTTTTTCTGTTTATATATATATAAAAAGGAATCAGAAACTCATTTGATATATATAGAAAAATGTGTTTTGTTTTAATGCAAAGAGTATATATATATATTTCATGAAGAAGATGAGACATGGAAATGGAAGAGCCATGATATGAAGAAACCAAAGACCATACAAGCTAACACTATATTCACAACTCTCTGTGGCTGCCACCTGTTCTCTATCGCCGTTGTTGCTCCCCCACTTCCTACTGCCGCCGTTTCCTCACCGTTTCTAAATTCTCTTTCGTCCACCGTTATAGTAACCATTTCGTTCGCACCGCCCACGTTTCGGGCTACCGATTGGCAAATCTCGCAGATTCTGTGTCAACGAAAATATATTAATCTTCCTGTAATTTAACAAGGTTTTGGGTTTAAAGTCGACAACATGCGCATATGATCCATCAACCAAAAAAATTACGTTCTTAAATTGGCTCATAATTAAAGGTACAAAAATGGCTTAACAAATTATTTTGGTGATTAGAACTAATCATTTTAAAACAAAGTCGCTAATCTTTAAAAAAAATCAATAAAACGTCTAAATGAATGGAAACAAATACTATAACTCAAAAAAGAGTTAAAAGAAACAAGAAAAAACCGTAATTCACTACAGAAAAACAACATGATCCCCCAAGAATCCTAACAAGACAGAAGAGTCTTTGTTTCTTGATCACGTTTAATAAAAAAAATTCAAGAACTCAACTAAAATAAAAGTAAAAACACTTAACCAAAAAAAGAAAAGAGAGAGAGAGAAGCTAAAAGTAGTTTACTAACTTGTCGCCTTTGATCTTGAACCAAGTTTCAGCACATTGTCTATGAGCAACAGCCAAATCATCCTTACACGAACACCCTAACTCTATCGCTCCTCCACCGCTCGTCTCCACCCCTAAATGACATATCCGGCAATCTTTCTCCTGAGGCGCCGTAGCATCATCATCATCATCATCATCTACCTCCGAGGGACTCATCACCGAAGACACTTTCCTCGACTCTTCTCCTCCTTCGTATTCGTACGGTCCTCCCGTCGTCGAGTAGAAGTAAGAGTAGCATGACGTCACGTCTTCCCCGTCTGAATAATATACGCTGACATCACTTCCACCGAACGACCGGCGGTGATATACGTACGCCGCTCCTCCTTGTTCTAAATCTATCTCTGTCGTCATTACAAAGTTGGCAAAGATGTTGTGTTATGCCACGGTAATAATAGAATTGGATATGATTTTAAGGAGTTGTGTATAGGTGGATTTGGTGATTTAATTTCCTCCTACTTTAAAAACAAAATAAAAAAAAAGTGTTTTTAATTTATGAGAAGTTGTGTAACAAAACTGAAGGAGGAGTGAGTGATGGTGGTGGAGTAGGAACAGGCTTGAGAAGAGAGTGAAAATGACACTATATTATGAAGGGGAAGAAGATATTGTTCTGGATCAAGAATATATTTATATATATATTAACCAAAAACAAAAATAAAGAATAATGATGGATTTAAGAGAAACAAAAGGAAAAGGGAACAAGTTTCTACCAAATTTAAGGGATTTTGGTTCCGAGTTGATATTCTGTACGTTGGATGGTACAACGTTTAAGCGACGTGATCTTACTATGTACACCGTATCCAACGGCTCATATTGCGGGATCGGTGGATTATTTCTTCACAAAAAGTAATCTCATGATTGCATTAAGAATGTACAAAGTTACTGAAAAACCCGATTCGGTCCTCGATTGTTGTCAAGAAACAAGCGTAAATAGAAACAATACAAATGGTTGTTATTGTCATTACGTTATAGAATTTCTAGTTTTGGATTTACTTTGACCCATTCCCTGCCTCTCCGACCAATTTAATCACTGTTTTATCTCTATTCGATTGAGTTGAATAATGGTAAAATTTACGGTTTAAAATTGGGTTATGTTACTCCCTCGGTTTTGAGTCATCTCTTGTAGGAGTTGTTGTCTTCTTTTACATAGAAGTTTAGTTGAGTCATCTAACCAACTAAGTTGGATGAAGTTTGAATGTTAAAATAATTAATCTCAACATCAGATGCATATTTCCATTTTGTCATATCACCCTCAGATTCTCTTGATTTTTGTTTTTAAATCACTTATTAATCTCATCCTCAATAAATACTTTCTCCACAAGTGGATTTACGATATAACATTATACATATCGAAGTCTTATATACCACATAAATCTTGTTTGAAGTTAACAGTGCAAGTGTGGAACATCAACAACAGCAGAAAAAGAAAAAGCTATAACACTATTTAATGTTAGCGACTAGCCAAGAAAACAGATCTAAAAAAATTTATATTAAATTTTTCTTTTACGAGGATGAAAGATATTTCAAACAAGCAAGGAATATCGATTTTCTCTTAAAGCTATACAGATTAAAATTAAAAAGAAATAGGAATCTTAATTTTCCACGTCAAAATGTTGAACCACCAAAGGAATAAAAGAAAGAAAGAAACAAAAAGAGTAAAAACGAATTTTGACGGGAACAATTTAATAAGAAAACAACGTTTTATCAAGCTGGTGGGACTGGTTCTAATGGACAAGACATAACTATTCTTGTTTCATTTGAATCTTATATTTGGAGTTTTCTGCTCTCAATATGTCGACTGATATTTTAAAATAAGTTCATTAACGTATCTGGGAGCTAACTAAAAGTATCTAGCTCTGACGATTTGTTGTCCATATTAGAGGTTCTAAATAGACGCTCTAGATGAAGATGATCGTCAGAACGGTATCTAGACGCTAGGTGATCTTTAGACTATGGTAATTATTTTTTATGCGTCGGGATTAAGTATTGATGTTATATTAATAAGTGGAGTTGGACGGTTTTGGGTAGTCTTCACCAGACAGTTCTAAACGGTTCCACATAGTCGTTGATACATAATCAAATTTATTTTTAGCTTCTTCAGCGTTATTACTCATATTTTAGCTACATGTTGTGTGATGTAAAAACGAATCAATAGATGGTCATATTTACTTTGAGTCCTAATATTATCAAAAAAAATTTGGTAAGTGTCCTAATATTATCAATAGTAGTGATATAAGTTATATTAATTTTGTTTTGATAATTACATTTGAATTTTGTTTATCCTAAATATTTGACACTCTTGAGCTTTCATATGAATATATTTGTTTAATTTTCTTCTTTTTCGTCTTTTGTTTAATTCTCTTTATAATCTTTTTTTATGTTTTAGTCTTTGGCGATTGTAATATTTGTTTTTGGAATTGTATGATGTAGTTTGAACGTTGAATCTATTTTAAGACTAAGAAATATATTTTAGTTCCACTATTCGTTAATCACACAATATTGTTTTATAAGTACCTACATCGCGTAAAAGTGCCCAAGTCCTTTTTTTTTTGACGTCTCCCAAATCCTAATTAAACATCCTATTTCTATGCGGTTGATCGCATGAAACTTTTAATTTCTAGCGGGTTTTTTCAAACACTGTTTTATAGAATTTGATACCATGACACATGCTCGCGTTTGAAAAATATTTTGTGTCTATAAGAGATGATATCCGAAACAAAAACAAGTCAACATAAACAAACGTCTTTTATTAAAAAAAAAAAACATAAACAAACGTCTTGGTTATTAAAATGTGGGCATAATTTCCCTAGTTGCTAACGTAGTTTTCAAAGAGGGTAATCGTTAACTAAGATATCGTCTTTTCACACGTATATAAGAATAGATTATTTGCACATTTATTTTGTCGAATAATAACAACATAGAAAACTTTACGTACAATTTGTAATATACGAGGCAAATTAATTAGGATCACCCTTTGTACGAGTGCGTGATGCCCAATTTATTTTTCTTTATGTTCTTGATTCTTTATGGTTGGTTCGTTAATGAACATCGAAAGGGACAACACAAAGTAGTTGCTCAGTCTCAACAGTTTCATGTTTGAACTGGAAAAGTTGTTTATACAAGACCAGAAACTGGACGTAACTAAATGTTAAGTTTTTTGGTTCGTCAGAAACATATTGCAGGTGAGTCGGTGACCCAATTCAGGTGGACACTTTAAACATTACAAAAATATTTATCAAATTAATGTTCATTTCTCTTTTAAGGTTTATAATATTCTTCAAGGAAGTTCCAAAATATCCCACGGTAAATATTCTCCGTTGGACTCCCTACAACAACACACCTAGGCGCAACTTCCATTGATCATTATAGATCCGTATCCCAAATTAATACTCTGCAAACTGAGAATATTGAATCAGTTTATTTCGTTGTTAGCTATAGAAAGTTACAGGCCCTAGGCCCGGGAGCAGCCATTGATATTTGATCCCCTTGCTTTTCCAGTTCCTTTATTCTCACGTAATCATTTTTTGTTGGATCACGTTGTTGTTCTTTCGTCAGTTTTGTTACAAGAGAACTGTTTTGACTTTTGAGACGATGGTGTTGCTTACTACAGCTTTGAACATCTTTTTACGAAAATCTTTCATCCTATGATCCTCACTATGGTAGTTTTAACCTTTCAGGTCGTCTGTCTTATTTCTAAGTAGGTTTCTAATTTCTAAGCTGGAAAAACTCGAGTGAATGAATTTTTATATGAGGCTAATTCCTTATCCGAAATTCTGCCTACTAATTACTCTGCAGAATGAAGAGTAACTGTGCTGCTATTCTGTAAGTGTTCTTACATTACATAGTACTGAATCTTCAACTTGAATATTTTCCACCTTTTAATTAATTAATTAATATTGCACACGCAAGATCAAATTATAGATTAAGAATCTGACTATTCGTTTTGGGGCAATTCTTTTTCTGTCAGAAAGCAAAATGAATGTTTGACCATGTTCCACCGTAATGATTTACTTATTATCAACGATAATTATAGAAAAATCGGATTTTAAATGTATAAGCAAATGAAAATCGCATGTATACTCTGTTAATGGTTGGTATTATAAGCCATAGCATATGTATTGTTTTATAACAGAAATAAAACCTAATAACATCTTTGCATATAAGACAGAATACATCAAAGGGCTCTGCTTTACATTGGAAGCCATGAAAAACGAGGAGAAGCTGAAGAAGTACTTGACTTGATTCAGATAGTTTTTGTAGTAAAGCATATAGCTTAAAGAAAGTAATCTATATTCAATTATACATGTAGAACTAGTTAGGAGCCAACCAAAGGAATGAAGATTGCATTCTCACAAATAGTAATCTACGTTAATGTTTAAGCTCTCAAAACATCTAGAGGCGTGGTTAAGTTAACTGAGAGGATCTGCATTTCGGGAGTTAAGTGTAGATCATCAAATCAGTCAATTTGGACTTCTCTGTTTGCAACTCTTGGCTAAAGAAAGAAGAAAAATAGATAACGTTAAGACATGATGATGAGATCTGTAGTATGGTTATATCATATCAGAGTGAAAAAGAGCAATTACCAGGACTTAAGATTCGTAGGCATTTGGTTATAGACTTTACAGTAGTCATTGAGTCAGATCCTGCAAATTAAAGAACAGTAAGAATATTAGTGGAAACAGCTACAGCATTTTATGATAATCCAAGATATCAAGTGAAGACTGAAACGACACACACCTTGTGTGTTCATGTCTTTGCCTTGAATCATTTCTGTAACTGTTGACGTATACTCTGACACGACCTGGTCAGGCACTAGATTCCCGTTCATTGATTCATGAGATGACCTGTGTTTCAAAATTAAATATGATAAGTAAAACGGCAACAGGAAACTGAAATGATTATTAAGCCAAAGAGAAGAATGCACATACCCTGAAGCAGTCTCTATGTGACAGTTTGAGGGTTGTGGCAGGCAAGGGTCTGACATTCCTTCACAACCAAGATCGAAATCGACAAGCACCTCCGAGAATGGAAAGTTTTCGCTCAAAAGATCTATATTGGAAAAATCAATGTCAAACAAATCAGCTTCTGCTTCAGAGCCAGATGAAGAAGATGAAACCAATTCTCCGCAAGAAGGTGCATCTAAGTTCATTGTGGCTTCAGTGTCATCGAAGTTGAGCCTTCCTTTCACATGATCTCTTTTACTCGACATCTTCAGATTAGACTTAGCCGGCGAAAAAGAAGAAACCAGATGGCTCCTTTCCACTGTATAAGAACCAATTTGCTTGTGAGGACTGACTGTGATTCTCTCCTTGGTAAAGATTGTGCAGTTTGTAGGAGTAACTTCTTGCTGAGGAGTAATAGATACATCACTCTGAGGAGACACTTGCTTCTGTGGTGTCCTCAGACAAGCTGAATTGCTCGGAGGTGACATGTCTGATCTGTCAAACAAACACTTTGCCACACTTGATGTAAGATCAGATGACTCATTAACCACACTATCATTCACCGGCGATTTTGTCTTTGGTGACGATTGAAACGTCAAGTAGTTAACAGCCTTAGAAGCTCGTGGAACCTTTTTCACCCCTGTAATAAAAAAAACAATACGCACCCGTTTAAGGACTAATGGAGACTTCAAAAAGGTATCATCAATCAACATCAAACGAAAAAAAGATTAAAACTTTGCAGTATAATAACGACCTCTGTTAGAAACACAAGGAGCAGCTCCTCCTAGAGAAACCTCAGGAGTCTTTCGCTTTTTAGTTATAGACTGACTGCTAGAAGATGCTGCGAAGTTTCCAACTCTCTTGTTCCCTGGCAATGACACTGCCCTAAGATTAGGTGTGTTGTGCGCTGTGCCGCCTGATACATGAAAGCAAGAAACTTTAGTTGCCTCAATGCCAAAAACCACACTATAAGATAACTAAACAATCATCTCAAAGCAGCTTCAGTCTCTAAAACAACATAAACTAACATAGTGACCATTCCAAGATAGCAGCAGCAGTAGTAGTACCTGAAGGAGAGACGCCGAAGTTGTTCGGTTGAGAAGTAGATGCAACCATTTGAGTAGCCGCTGGAGGAAGAGGAAGAGGAGGAGGAGGAGGAGCAGAAGCGGTGGAGTTGTAAAGGTTCATGACATCTTGCATCCCATGTAAGAGGTTTTGAACACGAGTTTTCTCTTGGTCAAGTCTGGCTTTTTCTTGATCGACAATCACTTTCTGTTCCTTGAGGCTTATGTATTCGTTCAATATATCGTCCAGTGGTATCAAACTGCACGGAACCTAAACCGGAATGAAATAAAATCTTATAAGAAAACCGTTAAAGAATTTGTTTTTTTTTTTGTATATAAAATAGAAAAAATTGAAAACGTACTTCGCGAACAGGAGATTTGGAGATGAGAGAAGAAGCTTCGGATCTGAAGATGGATCTTGTTTCTAAGAATCGGTTATCGCAAAGGTATCGATCAACGAGGTATGCGACTTGCACTGGAGTAACTTTACCCTTGCCTATACGCTCTGGGTTCTTGGATTTGTTTGATCTCACCATTTTAGAAAACCCTAAGACCGAACTGTGAAGCGGTTTGAGAAAGAGATAATAACAAAACAGGGAAAAAATGAGAGGATATGTCTTAGAAGTTGGAACTTAGAAGAAGTAAAATCAAAGGAGCAGGAGCGGGAGCGGGAGATTTTTCGTGCCCATTTGGAAACCGGTTTAATTTTCGATTTTGCCGGGAGATTTTGCGTCTGGTTGTGGCGGTAAATCCAATTTTTCGTTGTAATAAAGGGTCAAAATTTGAGAACTGAACCGTTCGGTTCAAAATGTTTGGGCCTTACTTACTATTTGGGCCGTCATTATTTTTTTTTGTCGTTGAATTGCCTATACACTATTGAACGAATTTGAGGCTCTGTCTACGCATACGTTTGGTGAACTTTTTTCTAAATCATGTGTTCAAAGAAGGAATTTAATTATGACTTCAACAGCCTTCAGATTCAATCTTTTGTAAAATCGCTGATTAAATTAGGCTGTGTTCGATTATGAACGGTTTATTCATGTTAATGTGCAAGGGAAACAGTCCTAAGGAACTGATTTGAGTCAGGTTTCCATCATTTGATTTGATTTGAAAAGTTCATCAACTTGTAAATTGCAGTAGCCCAGCTAGTCTCTGTTCTGACATTTTCCACAATCACATAAGGCTTTTTGAATGTACACAATCTTTATGAACGTGTAGTTTACTAAATCAATATTCTTCATTGGTTGGTCTATTCAGGTGTGCAGGCAATTTCTAACATTCCACACATCTAGTTTAACCCATAGTTTATGTTAAGCTGATTCATCAGTGTTCCAGAAACCAAAACAACAAAGCAATTAAAATAAACTATTCAGTTGAAACAGAAAATCAGATCTCAGCGTTTTCTGTTTAATTTCTGCAACTCCTAATTCGGAGATGTTAAGATAGATAACGCAGTTTTAAATTGACATCATCGATCTGATTCTAACATCAACCAAAGGCTATACAAAAACAAGGTGATCAGAAAACAAAACGTATCATATTAAGATTGGATCTCAGTTTTTATGGTTTTCTTCAAACTCCTAGAAGGAGATTTGCAGATAGATAACGCAGTTTAATTAACTAATAAATCATCGATCCAATCAGTGCATGAAAAGCCAAAATCGAGCTAGAGTTTAAAAAAAAAAACAAAACAGGCAAAAGAGGAGAGGAGCATCTCAGAATCGAAAACCCCATATTTATCTTCACTAGCAATCAAAGTGCAAGGATAACAATTTTTTCATGGAATTCATCACTGATGCTCCCCACTCAAACATAGCCAACCAAAAAAGAATAAACCTAATATCCAATTAGAAAGAAGAAGAAAATAAGCCTCTAGAAAAAGCTATCGAAACTAGTTAAACCATCAAGAATCAGTCAAATCGCCGAACAGATTTTCAGAACCAATAAAAGGCTTGGAGAAATATTTATACAAGGCGCCGATAAAAAATAAACCAAACAAAACCCTACTCCTCTGTTTGGTATCGTGTTTGTCTTAATCCATACCACGGAAAGGACACACTAAACTTTTTATAACTAACTGCGTGCCGTTTTTTTTTTATATACGCGCCGTTTTGTGGTACCACCGCCCGAGCATGGGGCTTTGTCGTGGAAGCAGAAGCTCCACACAAGAAAGAGTTAGTAACGAAGTAATTCCTCTGAACCACACAAACCAGAAACGTGTCAAACTTCCTTCTGTAAATCTTGGCCATGACGCGTCGTTAGAATTTGATTTTTCCACAAACATCCAAAAATTCGATTTGAGTTTCATCGATATCTTGGACTATGTATTATACAGATAAATATATATAAACACACACACATGTCAAATGCTCACCACACATTTGCGTTTAGCAACGGGCAAAACCAAACTGATAAATAGTAATAACCCTATGGGGATAGTGTTTGGTAAAGCTTACATAATGGGAATGGTTTTTGGTAAAATCGTTGTGGAGACTCCCAAATACACGGTGGTTAAATCCGGCGACGGTTATGAGATCCGTGAATATCCACCGGCTGTTGCGGCTGAGGTCACTTACGATCCTTCTGAATTCAAAGGTGACAAAGACGGTGGCTTTCAAGTCTTGGCCAAGTACATAGGCGTGTTCGGCAAACCGGAGAACCAGAAGCCGGAGAAGATCGCCATGACGTCTCCGGTGATCACCAAAGAAGGTGAGAAGGTCGCCATGACTGCTCCTGTGATCACTAAGGAGGCAGAGAAGATAGAGATGACTTCTCCTGTTGTGACAAAGGAAGGAGGAGGGAAGAAGAAGACTGTGACGATGCAGTTTCTGTTGCCGGAGATGTACAAGAAGGCGGAGGATGCGCCGCGTCCGACTGACGAGAGGGTGGTGATTAGAGAGGAAGGAGGGAGAAAGTACGGTGTGGTTACGTTCAGTGGCATTGCGGGAGAGAGCGTGGTGAGCGAGAAGGTGAAGAAGCTGACGAGTGATCTCGAGAAAGATGGGTTTAAGATCACTGGAGATTTCATCCTCGCTAGGTATAATCCGCCATGGACGTTACCTCCTTTCAGGACCAACGAAGTAATGATTCCTGTTGAATGAAAGAATCTATATCTCCAAAGTTTGTAACTTTTGGTCTCAAGAACTTGTCTTTTACACTTTGTGTTTGTAGTTAAAGAAGTAACAGAACAATAATGTATAAAAATGCAAGCTTTTGATTTTAAAATTTCTAAAGAATGAACATGGATGAATCAACACAACAAAGTGATAAGGGACAAACAAAAACAAAAGTTGAAGCGTTTGGATTAAATTATTAGAATCTGCTTCTTTTTTTTTAACCGGAGAAAAGCTTAACAACAATAACTATTAAGTTAAAGAGCATGAGAGGAAGCCTCATGTACTGACAAGCGTGGATGAGACCAACGATTTGGCCTTTGAGAGAGTTTCTTTTCCCGGTCTGGTGTAGCTCCGCGAGTGTCCATCCTCTGGGTGCTAGAAAACGATCTTCGTTGAGAATAGCAAGTGCGTTTGCAAATAGCAACAATCCTTCCATCAGTGTCCAGAATCCCATGATGTCTCTGTGATACATACCAATGATTAAGAACGATCAAGAATCATGTGTAAAAGACTGTTAATATACAGATACAGTTTCATCCATCAATGGTGTTCAAATCAACTCTAAATACTCTAAATAATTGCGTTTGCAAATAACAGCAGTGTTTCCATAAGTGTCCAGAACACATGATCAGTGGCAAACCGAGTAAAAAGAGTAACACTCTACATAAGTGGTCAAAGTATTAAGCCATGAAAGTAGCAAAACGGGAAAAATCTTGATTCTAAGTTAACACCAACCAATTGCAAAAATATTGTAAGTACATAAGAAGCTGTTTGTTTGCCAGTTCTGTCTAGCAAGCAACAGAATCACATAAGCATGTCCAAAATAGCAAGAAGCTTATAGAGGTAAGAACACTTGACATGGTTTAATCAAATGTAAACCATCTCATAATATTTGGATCGATAGAATGGATCCTAATTGTCAGTAGTTGAAGCAGCAGAGATTGTACGCTTATCACTGTACGTGAGGAAGACAGCAGATCAGACTAGGATGTTCCTTTCGAATGTGAAAACCACTAATACAGATTCCATTTATAAACCATTCTCCTGGATTTTGGTTTCTTAATCCGAATGACAATTTCGATGCGGAAACTAGAGAAATCCAAAATTCCAACAATATGGATTAGATTAATTTAGGTCACATACAATCTAAACTACACTAATGAAACTCAAGCTAACTGATTGGTTGATCTCCCTAAATGAATCAACCTCAAATCTCGATACAAGCTTTCATATGAAAGATCGAGGTTTTCCACCACAACAACATCAAAGTTGAGAGAGAGAGAGGGAGATACTTACAGGTGAGTCGAAATCAACGGCTTTGAGAATCGAGTCTAATCGAGGTTGAAAGGGGTTAGAGATCTTGTTGAAGAGACGAAAGCCTGCAAATATGTTTTTTTCACATTTTTTCACTTTAAATTCATTCCTTAGCTGTGTGATTAAACCAGAACCGGGTTTTTTCGAAGGGTTGACCCAACTTGAAAATGTTGAATGGGCTTTATTTCTAATCTACAGTCACTAAGTGGGTATTCAATAGAGCCTCCAACAAATCAGAGTGGCGCAGCGGAAGCGTGGTGGGCCCATAACCCACAGGTCCCAGGATCGAAACCTGGC
>KE155948.1:353858-379107 GCA_000411075.1 Sisymbrium irio
TAAATCTGTTTTGAGGGGTTAGTGGTTGACCATATTATCGGTCCTTTTTCTCTTGTTTTTGTATTAAGCCACCGTGATGTTCGGGCGAAGCTGAGAGGCGTCGAAGCTCTCTCTATCTCTGTCTAGCTCTGTCTAAATCTCTTTGTTTCGTTCGTATGTATGTTACATATATACGAATGTTTATGGCTCTGTATGTGTGTATTTATGTATGTGGGGCCTTTCTATAATCATTTGTTTTCCGTTTTTTTACCAATACCTTTGTATTTATGGAAATACGAACATATGATGTTTATTTTCTTCGAGTATAATGATTCGCTTTATGATTCGGTTTCGATTTTAGTTTCTTCGTTTTTAAAAATGTCAATCTGTTTGGTTTGATGAGATTGCGGTTTGGTATTGGTTTTCTACAATATGTTTTCATGTACCCAAGTGCGGTCATTCAGGTCGATTTATTATGTTGAAAAGCTCGAATTGCTGTAGTTAGATAAATATAAATATTGTTTAAAGTGGTTTCAGCAAAACCAAATCCATATCATAGAATACGTATATTGAAATGATCTAGGCGTAGGTTCCTATGTTTGATAATTATATAGCAATGTTTTAAATATAGATAATATATTATTGTCACTTCGTTCGCAATGTAAATATCATTAATAAAATTATAAAATTTTAAAGACGAGTTACCCACTAAATTTGTTATTGTTACATTATCTTCGACAGTACTATTTGCCATTACCTCACTTAGCACGACACATGTGCCACGCCACACATGCCGCTCGTTTCCCCTTGTTTTTAGAGGAAGAAAAAAAAAGGATAAATAAATTCCAACTTAGTTGTTATCATTACCAGTTTTAAAAGTATTTTATTTTTTCTTTTGGTGTTTAAATTTCAGCTATCTGATTTGATTAGGAATAGAGAAAAGTTAAACACTGAATTAATTTGTATCATGTGGGCCAAACCTTAGATTTGCCGCCAATATAATTGGACACGTAACCCCTCACCACATACATCAGCCTCCTTTCTGATGCTACCACGTGGATACATTCCAAACACTTTCCGGATCTCAAGCCGGTCGGCAAAAAGCACCAGCGGAAAATTCGTTTTCTGCATCTTCCTAGTGCATTTATGGCCGTCGGATCCGAATCAGACGGCCTATACACGATCTCTCTCGATCCTACATGTGAGCTTGTCATTTGCGTAAGTAAAGTACCATATCATTTGTACAATTTTCAGATCACGTATAAAAAACAACTGTGAAGACGGTAGAAGGTAGCTGCATATCGATTCAGTTGTCCAGTGAATATTTAGTATTGTATATGTGTATTGGCTTCTATTTGAGGATATTATGAACATTTGTTATGAATGATAGACAAAATCAGCTGTCAAAATTTACTATCAACGGTTGGATAAATAACTAAAAACTTGATGGTCTACGTAGATATAGATTTGCTTTCTATAATGAAAATTCTGTAAATTAAAAACAGTCGTCGAATAGAATAGGTAGAATTGTATTACAAATTTACAAGAAGAAACCGGTCGAAGGTTTAGTTTCGTATGAAATCTCTTGTTTGAGGCTTGTTAATGAACATATACGTTGGAGTACATACATATAGTACACGTCATCTTCTTCTTCCAAAGAAACAAGTAAATTTACAAGAAGAAGTATGTTGAAATGAGTGTTAAGAGCGTAGATTCTAAATGCGTGTAGCTGCAAATGAATTATTTCGAAAGAGATCGTTGC
Organism: Sisymbrium irio; assembly: GCA_000411075.1. Taxonomy (NCBI): domain Eukaryota; kingdom Viridiplantae; phylum Streptophyta; class Magnoliopsida; order Brassicales; family Brassicaceae; genus Sisymbrium; species Sisymbrium irio. The sequence continues at coordinate 355,600 of KE155948.1, forward strand.
GGGCATAGAGGGCATATAATTAACAAAGACATACGCGAGATAAACCTGGTGTGATTGAGATATTTTATTTTCTATAGGTCTTTGTACCATCGATCATGTTCCTGTATAATTCATAGTATATGAATATACGCTAGATTGATTTTTTTTTTCTTATGAAAAACCTAATCAACTGGTTTTGCTGCTGGATCAATGGACGGTTTTTAAAACCAACACCCAGTAGATCGTGTATCATTTTTTTCTGTTAATATTAAATTCTGCATTAAATTTGGTGTTTTCTAGTGTCCCTTGAGTTTTTAATTAGTTTTAAGGCTTTCACAATGATTCGACATCATAGCCAAGAGTAGGTCGAGCCACTAACCTTGCTATAAAGCTTAAAATGGATCATATATGGATCCTATAAAATATTTTCGTTATTGTAATAAGGTAATGACTGAAAGAAGGAGCTCAGAATAAATAGAAAGTAAAATGATGAACTGATATCTTTATTTCTTGCTCTTAGTGTCCGATTACAGACAGCTTCATCATTACTTAGACACAAATCGAAAACCCTAAAGGTCGTCGACAGACACAAATCCAAAACCCTAAAGGCACTTGACATGTGGTCAACTCTAGTACGTGACGAGATGATCGAGGACATCAAATATGTTGGCCGTCTTGATTTGCTACTAGTTTACATCCGTACTACACCTCAGTCACGGTGTCACACACTCTGGCATTTCCCTCTCGATGGTGATGACCGTTGCTTACCGGGTTTGTATAATGGCGGCTGCTATTTCTGGACTTCTTATTTCATATTGGCCCATCATTGGAAGGAGTAGGCCTAAATAAACATATTGGGGGGTTGGTTTCATTAATTGAAAAAACCAAAATTCCAAACCGAAACGAATGTACGAACCAAACCGTATTATCCGAAAACCGAAAAAAGATTTTAAATTGGGAGAGAGAGAGAGAGAGAGAGGTTTTAACTCAAAAAACCGCAAAACCCTAACAAAAAAAGGTCCTTTCTTCCTCCACTCTCAATTCCAAACACTGCGACGGGAAGACATGGACACTGAGATGGAGACGGACCAATCCTGCAAGATCGATATCGGAAATCTCCTGGCTTTCAATCCGAATCACCGCTTCCCTTCTGCTCCTTCTTCAAGGTTCGTCCCTCTCTCTCTCTCTCCTGCTGAGCTCTTTGGCGGCGGCTTGAATTTTCTCTGTTTTATGATTATATTCTTATCTTGGTTTAATTGTTTCGAGGTGGGTTTATGATCTTATTTGATTATTTTCCCAAATCAGAGGGCTTTTGTTAAGCTACTTACTTACAGCCATGTTTTGTTTAAGTGTTTTTGGGCAGTTGAATATCTTTCTCAGTTATACAATCTTTTGTGTGTGGTTAGGGAACTTGCTTGCTTTGCTTCTGTTGATTAGTTTTTGTTCTGTTTCTTTTTTATTGATGACTGGTTGGTTTATCTATATTTGTTTTAGGGAGGAGCTTGTGAAGGAATGCATAGCGGAGGGAACAAAACTTGTTCAGGAAATTGCTGATTCTCTTTTCAACTTACCTTCTACTGAAACTAATGATGGTCCCTTTGTCCAGTTGCCTCCTCCTACAACCAGACTCCCCAGAGAAAAACATGTGAGACATTCTTTTTCTTTTTCTTCATTATCTCCAGTCTCACGAGACACTCAGTGATGAATTTTGTTATAGTATCGCAATATGAATTACCACATGTATGTTTATGGAATGCGAACGAATGCTTTCTCGTATGAGCCTTTCCTAAAGACAGAACTGTAGATAAACCTTTTTGGACGACCTATTCGCATTTTGCTCGTCATTTAATCTTTTGATTAATCGTTTGATTGTAAAATAAACATTGCTAACGTTCTCCTCTTTCTCTCCCAGCTTCCAAGGCCTAAGCCTCCTACAAAGTGGGAAGAGTTTGCTCTTAAGAAAGGTAGAGCTGATTGAGAATTTGTTTTGATGATTGCAATCTTAACTGTGTTCATATTTGATGGGTTGACGACCTCTTTGTTCTATAGTTTCATGACAATGATTTTATTCCTTTTGTTTTTTGGTTTTGTTTCTTAGGTATACAGAAGCGCAAGAAGGACAAGATTGTATACGATGAACAAACTGATAAGTTTAAGCGTCGCCACGGTTACGACCGCGTTAACGATGATAACGATATTCCCATTATCGAGGCAAAGGAGACAGATGGTAAGTCTTTAGTTATGCTGTTAGTTTCTTAATGAAGCATTTATGCAGTTATTGTGGCAGATACATTGTTTAAATCGAATCTCTTCGGGTGTGACGACAAAGATATAGGGTTGCAGTTACAAGTTCTTTTTGCCATCTGCAGAACCAGGAGGAGACCCTTTTGCCAAGAGACTAGATGAGAAAAAGAAGAGAGTTGGAAAGCAAGAAAAGAACAGACTACAGAATTTGAAAACCGCTGCAAAAGCTGGTGCTTTACCGAGGTATATTACAACAACTACTTCGATTTGTATTGCAAATTTTTTTCTTGCCTGAGATAGCATCATAAGTTTGCAAGTATCGTACGACATGTTTCATGGTTTTAATAACTGAAGATCCAAATGGTTTATTTGCAGTCACATCCAACTTGCTGCAACCGCATTGCCCATATCAGGCACCAAAGCTCAGCCAAAGAAAATTGGAAAGGAGGAACTTGGAGACGTAGCTGGTTTAGCTGCTACTTCAACCGCTAGTGGTGGTAAATTCGATAAGAAGTTACCTGGAGAAAAACCTCCTAAGAAGCAAGGCAAACACCACAAGGTTAGTCAGCAATCATTTTTACCTTCCCTTTTAGTCAGTTTGTCGATAATTATTCTAATTTGTGGGGATTTTTGCAGTATTTACCGGTTGTATCAAAGAATGGGGCGCTTGACAAGGAAAAAGAACAGACTAACAAAGTACTTGGCAAGTTATTATCAAAGCATTCACATGAGATCCTCAATGTTGGAAAGGTAAAACTCAAAAAATTTCTCAGCTCTCTCCTTTCTGGTTTTGGTCTCTTGCTTTTGGTCTCTTGCTTGCCTCAGATATGTTTTATATGTGAAATCTGTATTTTAATCCGTTGAATTAAAATATGGTTTAGGCGATAAACATGTACAATGACAAAAAGGAGAAAAAGAAGTCTGGAAGATCAGACAAGTTGAAACCTAAGAGGGACATCACCAAGAAAAAGCCTGCTGCCAACAAAGCCAAGTGAAGAGACATTACCTTGTTTTATTTACGTTTCTTTCTATATCTCATAACAAAAGATTACAAGATTTTGTGTTGCGTATCTGTTAAGGAAATACTCTAAATTTTTAGTTATATTTTAGTTTTTCTGAACACCACCCGATCACAATCTATAACTTCAGGTAGAGAAGACCAGTAAGCATACTGAAAGAAGATCATATTAAATTCAAGGTGCAAGAATAATACTGAAAGCAGTAAAGCATAAATAAAATAATTGAAAAGCCGAGGAGGATCATAGTTTTTCATAAACTGAAAAGGTAAAAAGCCGACTAGCAAATCCTAATTGTCTCGATTGACAAAGCATAGCTCAGAATATAATCATGCTTACCAAAGGAGTCTCTCCGGCCTCCGAGAGTTGCACTCTTTCAAAGTGGCTCCTCGCTATAGCATCTCAGTCACCACAACATATATAAAACAACCCATTTACTGCTCTGTTTGTAAGCAATCTCTCAGTTTTTCTTTACATTCAAAGTAGAGAAGATCAAAAACAATTTTTGTCTTTTACATTCTTACAACCAAATCTCTCTTTCAGTTTTTCAAACCTTTAGCCACTCAAGACAAGGACATAAACCCCAGCAGAACCTCGCTGGGTAATAATCTTTCATGTAAATCTCTTTACCAAAACCAATTATGTAAAAGTTGAAGGCTTTCCCACGATCTTCCATCGTGACGCGTGTCACAGGAACAACAGAAATGGTGTGTCTCTCGCAGACCACGTTCGCCGTTGGTGGAACCTCAGCTCTCAACGAGATAACTTCTGAGGAGAATTTGTTGAGGAAATACGAGTCTGCAAAGTAAGCCGGCGTGCACTGGTAAGCTTGTGTGTTGCAAAGCTGAACACCTTCTGCTCTGTGAAATACCTCTTCTGGTACCGAACCAGCTCCTCTTGTTGCACTCACCTTTCGCTTCGACAGAGTCTTCCTGTCAAAACACCAAAACAAAAAATCTCAAAGTCTTTTCATTTGCCACACACGAAGCTCATTTCAATTGCCATTTGAGAAAAACTTACCATTTTACAACTGCGATACTGCTTGTTAGAAGAGAGCCAGTACCGTTACAAGTCTGGCATTTAATTAACCCGCGAGATTGGCAATTCGGACAAGGAAGCTTTCCCTTACCGTTACAGTCTGCGCATCTGTGGAGAAAAAAAGAAAGTTTTCAGTAAATAGAGCCAGAGTTGGCGATTGCAACCATCAGACTGAAAGTTTGAGCTCTTGATATGAGACTTACATTGAGTCGGATCCATCTTTATGAGCAATCAAACCTCTTCCATAGCAAGACGAACACTTCATCATCTGATTCTCCTTGTAAAATCCCGGCTCTCCATCAGCATTGCACGTTGGACATACTACTTCTCCTCTTCCTGTGCAACCTATCGATTAACCATACCGAGCCTCATCAGTATCATCACAAGATTATAATTGTTCTAATTGTAACTATGGACATAACAAAAACTTGTTACCTGTGCACTTGTCAACAGTCTCAGAATGAGGAACCGGGATTTGAGTTTCTTTATAGGGGACAAACAGAGTGGGAAACTGCGATCTCAGGTCTAAGTGCCATAACTCAGGTGCAGATCCATGTTTCTTTCCATTGAAATTCCCTCCAGTGAAAGGAACTGTCTGTGTTAATGCTTCCCTCTCTTCAATGAAAGTGTCAAGAGTTCCAACATAGACATTGCAGTCTTCAACAGCACGAATCTTCCATGTGCGAGCAGGACGGCTCCCCCAACAGCAACGATGGCCAATATGATCAATAAGAAGCTCTCTTATCTCAATCTCATCAAGCACCTGCCTGGAAAAAGGTAAATAATTTCAACATATGTTCAGAATATGCAAAGGAGATAAATCTAAAGCCACAAAATTTTGCATCCTAAGAATTGTAACACATGGCATACAACAACAACCACAATATGATCAGGATAAGGAACCATTTTACCTTTGCAATTCATGACCTGCTCCAGATGCACTCGGATAGCCAATAGCTTGCGCTGTGAAACCCCAAAGAAGTCAAAACAGATTTATGTAAAACTCCAAGAGTGGAGATGACCATCGGAAACTTTCACATTTCAAAGGATGAAGCTTTCACACTAGTAAAAGGTTGAAACTTTGGCATTTTCATGATCAGCATCAAAAGCAAGAGCAAGCAGCATACGACCTCGATCACCTTAATTACCAGTAAAACTCACAAATAGATGGAACGAGAGACGAGAAGAGGCTTACGAGTGGGCAACGGAACGGGTGTCGTTAGAACGGGAGGATAGAGAGACGGAGGATCGGAAACAGCCGAAGCGGAACGGACTTCCTCGACGGTAACACCAGCTCCGGCCGAAAAAGCGTTGCGAGCAGAAGAGCTATTTCTCTGAAGGTACTGATATGAATCCCATCTCTCTGATTCCTTTGTTTTGTCTGATCCCAAAAAGAGAATTCAACAAAGACACACTACTGAATACTGATCACATAATTCAAAAGGAGAGGTTTTTCTGAATACCTGAAAGCAATGGCTTATCCATGGTGGATTACGAATCTCTCTCTGCTTCTCTGTTGTTCCTTTTCCCAATAAGCCAAAGAGATTAAATTTGAGTTTTTTTTCTTACAGAGTAAGGAAAAACCAGGTCAATTCGATCAAAAATTTGATTGCTTTTCTTGTCCTAATCACATGTTTTCATTACACGAAAGTACGAAAAAAGAGTTTTATTGTCGGGTCGAGTCTGGTCGGATCCGGATAGGATCGGGTCGTTATGATGTGCTACGTGTGAATCAGTTGAGGAAGTCACCCACTTCTGATTTTGTAAATACGTGTAAGATAAATAAAGACTGACCATTGAATAATTATTGCACTATATAAGGTCAAGTCTTTGCTTTAAAGACAGTTTAACGAAGGCAACCAAATGAGGTACAGTTTATGAAAGTAACACATTCACATGGATGTATGTAGTTTCAATTCAAGCTGTCTCCACATGGGGCATATCGGCAACAAATCTTTCACATATCTTAAATCATTGAATTTATAGAGCCTCTCTGTAGTAGCAGCTAATCATCACCGTGTCAGTCATATGATTCGAACGTAAATCTTAATGTATTTGAGATACCTTAATCTATAAAATTCCCTATTTACGGATAAACGCGTTTCAAATACTATATTTTTGTCTTATAGTTAATGTAATGATATGGTTATGAAACAGTTAAAGTGATGATGTAAGGAAGAAGCCATCTCTCAGAAGTAAACGGATAACCACCATATCACATTTAACATCGGTCTATAATGCAGTGGCAAATCATAAACACGATCGAATTAAATAATATTTGAAACCATATAGTTCAGTTTGAACGCGGTTTAAATATGAGTTGAAATAAATTTTAAGTATTGACGGAGTGTGAGGTGTTTATAACGAATGAGCACAGCACTACCGACATCCACTCGCGTCCACATTTGAATATTTTTCACCTTCCGCACTCTCTCTCTCTCTCTCTCTCTCCCACTCACGCATTTGCAAAACTTCAACCTTTCATGGCGGATTCTCTCTCACTATCACTTCTTGTGTGAAATCTCTCCTCTTTAAAAGATCCGCAATCTATCTCTTATTCTTTCATTCAAAGCTCGATCCAAAAAACATGGTTGTGTCAGTGCCATTTCAGTTTCTACTGTCTCTTCTTCTTCTTCTTGTTATGTCCAGAGCGGTTTACTCGTCTTCAGAGTATTTAATCGGCGTGGGAAGCTATGACATCACTGGTCCCGCCGCTGACGTCAACATGATGGGATACGCCAACTCTGACCAAATCGCCTCTGGGATTCATTTCCGGTTACGAGCTCGTGCGTTCATCGTCGCTGAGCCTCAAGGGAACCGCGTCGTCTTTGTCAATCTTGACGCCTGTATGGCTTCTCAGATCGTTACTATCAAAGTTCTTGAACGACTCAAAGCAAGGTACCAACGACTTTTCCACTATCAAAGTTCTTGACTTTTCTTTTCTTTTGATCGGGTCGTCTCTCTCTCTCTCTCTTATCTGTTTCGTTATCTTCCACAGTCTTATGAATATCTGACATTTTTATTCATCTTTAGTGAGAGTGTTAAAACTCAATAACATTATTCATCTTTTAAGCAGAGTAGTGTGGTGGACATGAATTGGTTTTTGAAATATTGGTTGATTCGATGAGTATGTTAAGATCATTATTATACAAAGGCTTTTCGTTTTGTAGATATGGTGATCTTTACACAGAGAAGAATGTGGCAATAAGTGGTATTCACACGCATGCTGGACCAGGAGGATATCTTCAGTATGTCACTTACATTGTGACGTCTCTTGGATTCGTTCGGGAATCTTTTGACGTCCTCGTTGATGGCATTGAACAAACCATTATCCAAGCTCACGAAAGTCTACGTCCTGGTTCTGTTTTTGTCAACAAAGGTAGAGTACACAATCCTCTTTTCTTTTACTCTTCTTTTATGGTATCTTTCAGATTATAATTGTTTCTTTAATTGAACCATTTGATGTGTGTGTGTAAAAATTAGGGGATCTTTTGGATGCTGGTGTGAACAGAAGCCCTAGTTCTTATCTGAACAATCCTGCAGCTGAGAGGAGTAAATATAAGTATAATGTTGATAAAGAGATGACGCTACTCAAGTTTGTTGATTCTCAGTTGGGACCTATTGGAAGCTTTAACTGGTTTGCAACTCATGGGACTTCCATGAGCAGGACTAACTCTTTGATAAGTGGAGATAACAAAGGCGCTGCAGCACGTTTCATGGAGGACTGGTTTGAGAATGGACAGAAGTTTTCAGATAGTTTAAGTCAAATCCCTCGGCGAGTATCAACCATTGTTTCTGACCTGAGCAGAAACCGTGAGTGAAATCCTTTCCTAGAGTTTATTTACCTAATGTGGCAGTTCCTTGACAAGTAATTATGCGCATTGTACTTGTAGCCAGACTGATCAGCTTGAAGGTTTATTGTTTTTTTTTCTTTTGTTCAGACAGCAGACTTCTGGATATTGCAGCGACTTTTAAGTCATCTAAAGGAAAATCTGTGCCTAAGTCACTTGATGCTAAAATCCGAGTAAGAAACGCTTCTAAGCGTAAGTTTGTCTCTGCCTTCTGTCAATCAAACTGTGGTGACGTGAGTCCAAATGTTCTTGGTGCGTTTTGCATCGACACTGGACTGCCTTGTGATTTCAATCACAGTACCTGCAATGGAAAGAACGAACAATGCTATGGCCGTGGCCCCGGGTACATATTTTATGATGTCTTTATGTTTTTCTCTACCTCAAGTTCTATCTTTGTAACATTCTGATTGGTGTTATGTTTTGTTGATGCAGGTACCCTGATGAATTTGAGAGTACACGTATCATTGGAGACAGGCAATTCAAAATGGCAGTGGGACTATTCAACAAAGCTACAGAGAAGTTACAGGGGAAAATTGGTTACCAACATGCGTATGTAGATTTCTCAAATCTTCAAGTCACAGTTCCTAAAGCAGGTGGTGGGTCTGAGACGGTGAAGACATGTCCAGCTGCAATGGGGTTTGGTTTTGCTGCCGGAACAACTGATGGTCCAGGTGCTTTTGATTTCAAACAAGGAGATGATAAGGTAATTAAGATTCTTAACTATCATCCTTTTGTTCCTATTTCTCTCTGAATCTTTCCTTTCTCTAGCAAAATGAATCTGATTCCTTATGTAACTGTCTTTGTTTTTTAAGGGTAATCCCTTTTGGAGATTAGTGAGGAACGTGTTAAAAACTCCTGGTCCGGAACAAGTCCAGTGTCAGAAACCAAAACCCATTTTACTTGACACTGGTGAGATGAAGACACCTTATGACTGGGCGGTGAGTAGCTATACCATCTGTTTCCTAAAAGATGATAGAAGATTTGATATTATAGATTATTGACGATTTGTTAATTGCCTGAACCGTGCAGCCTTCGATTCTTCCGGTTCAGATATTTCGCATTGGTCAGCTAGTCATCCTCAGTGTCCCTGGAGGTATGTCAATGAGACTCTCTTTTGTTCCCAACTGAGCTAAACTTTAGCTGATTAAAACGCTGATCTCTGAATCTATAATTGGACACAGAGTTCACGACAATGGCTGGAAGGCGTCTCCGTGACGCTGTGAAGTCTTTTCTCATCTCTCTGGACAACAAGCAATTTGGCAACAACCTCCATGTCGTAATCGCAGGTCTCACCAACACGTATTCTCAGTACATAGCCACTTACGAAGAGTACGAGGTTCAAAGATATGAGGTTTGTAACAAAATAATTTTTGAACTTTGACTCAGCATTAATTTACAATGCATGCCGCTATGCTTAAGACAACTGCTTTTCTTTGTTTTGTCCCAGGGAGCTTCAACGCTATACGGCCCACACACACTCACTGCTTATATCCAAGAATTCAAGAAACTAGCCACAGCTTTGGTCAAGGGTCAAACACTCCCGAGTGGGCCCCAACCACCCGATCTTCTAGACAAACAGATCAGTTTACTTTCGCCTGTGGTCGTAGACTCTACTCCTTTAGGAGTTAGCTTTGGCGATGTTAAAGCCGATGTGCCACCGAAGTCAACGTTCAGGAGAGGTCAACAAGTCAATGCGACGTTTTGGTCAGGTTGTCCACGAAACGACCTGATGACTGAGGGATCTTTCGCTGTGGTGGAGACGCTGCGTGACGGAGGGAAGTGGGTCCCAGTGTACGATGACGATGACTTCAGTGTAAAGTTTAAGTGGTCGAGACAGGTAAAGCTCAGCCCTGAGAGCCAAGCCACGGTGGAGTGGAGGATACCCGAATCTGCGGGGGCCGGAGTTTACAGATTAAGACATTACGGAGCTTCTAAGTCGCTATTTGGATCCATTAGTAGTTTCTCTGGTTCTTCTAGCGCCTTTGTAGTTGTATGACACAGTTGACAAGTAACATATTGGTGCATGGTGTATAATTTAAAGAAATAAAAAGTGATGAAAGAAAAAGAGAAAAGTTTGAGTTGAATTATCAAATCCCATTTTTTGTTACTTTGATGTATTGGAGGGTGATAAACTGTGCATGGTGTATCATTTTACTTTACGTTTATGATTGGCAACAACCAAACTGGTATGTCCCTAGACCTCAGCGCTAAAAAGTTACCAAGCAAACTCCTAATACTGTAACATCTTTTCTTCAGAATGATTCATAGTAATACAATACGTTATCAACTCAACTTTTCTTTCACATCATTTAATTCACTCGCTCGTACAATATTTTTTTTACATACTCTCTCAGTCTCTTGTAAGTTAAGTTACAATCAATAACAAAAAGAACTTCAAAAGCCGAGAGCAACTCCCTGTAACTTAGAGGAGGTCTCTAAAGCTAGGAGACTCCTTGGAAAGGCATTTTCAGGGTATCAAAAATAGCATTCTGTGAAAAAGTCTTCCTGAATCTCTCCAGCAATTCTCCTCCATCATTTGCCTGAGCCGCTGCATCAGCCGCTTCCTTGGCCATTCCAATACGAGCATAAGCCTGAGACGCCACATAAACAAAAACTTAAATAATAAAGGATTTGATATATTTATAAAGTATCGAGTCCACGAGTACATATATGTTAAATGCAGAGCAGACCTCGCCTCTTTCCACGAGATCTGATAGCTTGGGGATATATTTTAGAGCTTCTGCTTTCTCATCTGCATCGATGCATGCCTCCACAAATGGACGGAACCCTTCATGATATACATGCTAGTTAAAACACAAGATAAACCAAAACTAAAATGCTTGCCCTTAAGGCTTAAATCCATAGTAGTAGACGATGCAAGTGATATAGCTAACAGAGAAACGTTCTAACGGTGAGAGAAACTGCTATTATATGGCTGTAAAAATTACCTGTTGGCGGTCTCTTTTCCTTTGAAAACTTCTCCAAAGCTTCCCAGTCTTTGATGGTAGCCAGAGCAAATGCTTTAAGCCAATACCATCTTTTATCAGAAACCTGAAAATTCAAAAGGTATTGTGGTGAAGATGGCGTTCTCACGGTCATCCATAGCACAAAACGGGGAAGAAAAAAAAATCTAATTAGACCTTGAATTCTGACTTCACTTTTGCTGCAGCCCGATTATTGCGCAGGACAATACATGTACGTATAGTATCATTGATGCTTGAGTCAACAAAGATAGCTTGCTTTGTACTAGCCTCTAGCTCATGTTGTATCCTAAAACACGAAGCAGATGAGATAACAAATAACGAGATCAATGACCATGAGATGAAGAACCAAGAATACATTGACAATCAAGTTTCCAGTAGAGAGAGACTGCCTTAGAAGAAAAACGAGCATACTGGCTTACAACTTTTAATTACCTCAGGAGTTTTGCGTGCTCCTCAGCAGCCTTAGACTCGAAAGTGTGTTCCTTTGTCTGAGAGAAAAGGTTGCTGGCTTTCTCTATTAATTTTATGCGTGGACCGTGCAGCGGAGATCCTTTGCTAGCCATTGGGTTTTTTCCCATATCCCATGATTCTTTCCATAAAAGGAAAGCTACCTCCTGAAACAACCAGCATTTATTTGATGGTCAACTTCGAAGTTGTTACATACATTTTAACACTTCTGAACTAAGATAATCAATCGAGGAAAAACTCAGACATGATACTTACATGAATCTGACCCGTAGATAAAAAGAAATCCTTCAGAAATTCCTGTTTATGACACCTACAGTAGGAAATATTTCACAACACCGTGAGAAGATACTTACAAAATAACATTGGCTACAGTTGCTTGGTTAAACCAGGTTTTGATGTAGATTTAAATCATCAATTATGCTAGATAGAAGAAGTTTTTTTTCATACCGTGCATAAGCTACAAATAAATCACGTGCCAAAACTCTGCCTTGGATCATTGCGAAGAATTCCAATGGAGGCCTCTGGTCAACCCCCACAAATTGAAAACCAGTTAGTTCTTGTTTGTTAGCACAGCACAACATAAAGATTCTATGGTTAAAGTTTCACATCAAATATAAAAATACTCGCACACCTTTTGCCATATATGAAATATCACAAGATAAACCAGGTCGGTGTCACCACTCTCAGTTGCTTTCACTAAAGCGGTATCCTCCTCCCCAATGCTTAATAAAAGAGGAACCTGGAATTACAGAAAGTGATAAAAAAACATGTGAAAACTAAGTTTTTACAGAAGTTACTACCCAGGAAACATGAATGCCATTTTACTTCTGTATTAAGAACCCGGGCAGGAGGCCGTCATCTTAAATAGACAAACCTGTTTCGTGGAGCGTGGTTCATGTTCAACTAGCATTGCAGCTAACTTTCGACGGCCACAGTTATCAGCATGAGTGGCCACTGCAGCATAAGATATTCCTCTACACAGTTGGAGCTGAAATTTAGTGAACATTATTCCTTTTAAGTCCCATGTGTTTCCTCCATCTAAATATATATTGCAAAGAGTAATAATTAACCAGTATTGAACCTTATCAAGTAAAATTTCAAGAAGATGAGCATCTGGAGTTGATGACGAAGCTGTTATCTTTGCACACGCCCAATGCATTATCACCACTTCCTATATAACGCCAATAATAGAAATTCACAATCGCTTTAAGGCCAGAGATGGAGATAAAAGGAGCACGTCAATTCCTATATAACGCCAATAATAAAATGACATCTGACTTACTTTATTCATTCCTAAGTACTCAGATATCCGGAGAGCAAGAAGGTGGGAATGAGCATTAATTAGGCGACTAATCAAAACCACTGCTGTCAGTAACTGCAAGCCAAATAAATTTCATGAGGAAAGAGTAGTTGCAAGTGTTTGCAACTTTTTCTAAGTCGAGAAAATTATATAAATTAAAAAGACCTTGTACTGCTGAATGCTAAGAGGTATGCCAATATCAGGATCACGAACAGCATTAAGAACCCTTAAAGTTCTACAAGTTTCTTGGACACGGTCACGCTGAAATTTGCTGTTAACAGATCACTGAGCGTTAGTCTCAGAAGTTAAATAACTAGAAACTCAAATCTTTCACTAACCTGCTGAACGCTTGACCATAACTTGCCGCTCGTAACAGAGCCCTTTGACGAGTTACATCAAATTCATGGCCAGCAGCATCAATACAGGATTCAACAGCCTCAGACAGCGATGAACGAATTAGTCTCAAATTTTCATCTGCCTGACAGAAGAAGCGCAAATCAACTTCACCACTCATATTATGGAACAATAATTATAAACCATTATTCTCAACTGATTCCATTTTTTCTGTAAGGAAAATCACATCGAAACATCTAAGAATCATTGAGATGCGTATGCATTTTTTGGTTATCTACAGTAGTAAACATACCTTAGCACTTCGCCTGTCAAAATGATCCAAAGCATCATATAGCAAAGCTGCAGGTGATGTGCTTCCAATCTTAAAGATTGACTCAGTAGAATCAGGAACTCTTTGCAGAAATTCAAGGCTCGTATTAGATAATATCCTCACTCCATCGCATTCTGGGATAAGAATTACAGGTTCATCATAAAAATAGTGAACTGGATCTCCTAAAGGACCGACCATCATTAAATCCTCATCCCAATATAGAAGCACACTATCCATTCCACACCAAGCCATTTGCTGCGGAGGAAGGGCTGACTAGAGAAGTATGTGATTAAAAGACGCAGTTAATGAACGATCAGAAATCTGCCCATTAATAAGAAAGAAAAACAAAGCATATCGAGAGGCAATGATGTATATACCTCACAACTGTAGTCAATAGCAATTTTTTTGGTTTCCATGCCAACGACAACAACCCGGCCATCATGAGTGAAGAGTGTTAGGAATTTCCCATTAGGTGATACAATCATCTTCTGCACGGGTCCAATCAAATTCCCATAATCATCATTCTGCATCTCAGAGTCTTCGACACTAGGTTCATCGAACCTAATACTTTGTGCCTCGTCCTCATCAACAACAAAGATTTCATCGCCAACTGCCACCAATACCTCAACATTTCCAGACATGGTGTACTGGGGTTCCCTCACAGCCAAGCAAGTTGGCTGAAGCATATCGTCTTCTGTTAACCCCGGGACATCAGCAAGCTTATAAGGCTTCATCGTCTTGAAATCGGAAATACAGAATAACTGCCCTCCTTCTGTCAAGCAGACAACACCATTCCCCCAGAAGACACACTCCACAACATTCTGCTCAAAGCACTCCTTTCCCATTGACACATTGGGCTCAATAAGCTCAGCGTGGATGTTGTAACGGTAGATGGTGCCGTCTTGGACAATGCAGATTAGTGTCTGATCATCGGACCAGGACATTCCAATAAGACGTCCCCCAGGGTGCTTCCAGACAGTCTCAGAGAGGAGCACACCAGCTGAGTTAAAAATCCGGAGCTTTCTTAAAGCAGATTCAGCATATAGTTGGACAATCTTCGAGTCATCTCGAATGACTGCGATTGGCCCACCAAATGAAGCACAAGCCACCTTGTTACGACTCAAATCTACGTGTTTCCATCTCATTTGGTATATCTCAGGCTTCCTGTAATAACGGTTGTAGAGAAGCTGCCACTCCGCAGCTACAGACACATTCGCCATCTTGTTTCCTCAGAATCTGTGAAGCAATAAAAGCCCTACGCACATCATCAAAGAGGAACTAGAGTAGAAACAGATAGCTAAAAAAGAGGAACCTTTTATCATTTGAAATCGCAATTTGACCATATAGGAACCGTTTCTGAAAAAGGAAGCTTTTTTATTTCTCAAATCTAAAAACTTTACCATGATATGAAGAGTGACTTCGATAAGGGTTTTAACAGTGAAACAAGAGCAACCGAGTTCATCAATCTCTTTAGCTAATATCTACTTTCAGGAGATTCGACACAAAACTAATGGTAAAAGGAATCTCCTTTGGAAAGACAGAAGCATTAAGAAAAAGGACTCACTTTTAGAAACGAAAATCGACGATTGAGCTTAAAGGAATATGGATGAAGAGAGGAACTCATCCACCGGACGACGACGACGGAGTTTGAGCGAGACAGAGGAGAGAGATCGCCACGATCCTTTTCTCTTAAATCAGCTTTATTTTATTTTATTTTAATCAATATGATATATTTCTTTTCTTATTTCAGATTTTTGTTTCAAATTTATTTAACACTGTTTTCAAAAAATTTGTATATAAAATATTAAGATAAACAATATTAATATTAAAAAAAACAAATCATTTCAATCACTAAATTTGTCAAAGTTCGAAAAGAATATAAACATTTTCACTAACCAATTAAAGTTTTAAACCAATGTTCATAGCTGTTCAACAATGCTAATTGACAATGGCGACAAAGATGAAAGCTACTCTCCTGTAATTGTTGAAGGGCCTCAAACGACTAAAGTCTATAAAATGAGGTTGAGGACCGAACGAGGCTAAGAGAATACGTAGAATCCACCAATGCTTGGCTCACTGCAAATCCAAACACCAGCACAGAGTAGCTGCTTGGAAATTTTCAGGAAGCCAAAAGGGTGCTCTGGTGACCTTTGTGGTTTAGTAGTAACTTGTTCATTTAGAAGATGCATACACAAAAGTTATATTTGAGAAATCAACAAATATTACAACTATCAAATGCTGATAGATTCTATTGATGTACATATTACTGAACGTATTTTGTAGAGTGTAAAGCATTCTTTCTATCATATGCATCATATTCTATTGATTACATGAGAATTATATCATTTTATCTTCTCCTTGTTTCATCTTGGATGATAAGTATACTTTTCTCCACTATCCATGAGGACTATGACTATTTATTTTGATTAGTGATGTTGTGCTGATTGTTGAATATGGTCTGATTTGGATGTGGTGGATTGTTGGCTGACCAAGAAAAGAAAAACCAATTTATCCAGACAAATCCTTTGTTCATTGTTTTCAAACACATGTTCTAAAAAAACTTGGAATTATGGATTCTACAAGGGTACAAAACTCCAATCTGTCGGCACTAAGGTCTAGCGAAGCAGATCATAATGGTTTCTACCACTGTAAAGAAGCCTCACAACATTCTTATTCCCTTTTCCCCAGCCTCCTCGAAACTCAGCTCCATACTCTGCAATCGGTATAAAACCCGACCCATACCCTCCTCCTTTCCTATGCTGGTACCAAGTAAATCAACATCCGAATACAACTGAGACATGGTTTACTAGAACAAAACAAAAACGTTAATTTAAGACTCAAGAGCAAATCGACTTTTACCTCATGCTCTGGTATGTAAACGATGATTGGCTGCTTGCATAGCTTGGAAAGAACCTGTTGAAAGCAAAAACCGTAACTTTTTAGATCGTTTCTCATCTCTATAATGTGAACATATTGAGTTTGACAAATGCAGAGGAGCTACTCACTAGCAACTCAGACTCCCCTCCCCAGAAATCGTGTCTTCCAATTCGCTGACAATACCTTGAAGAGAAACGTCGATGTCACAAGAATAAAACAGTCATTTAGCATGAAAAACAAAAGAATGAGAAAGACAAATGATTTCTTATCACTTCACCGTTTCAGAGACTCATCCACTGTGATAGCTACTAAAGCTTCTTTGTACTTCTCCCTTTCCTTAGGGTCATTGCATATAACCTCTTTCACAGCCATTCGTAATTCATCTGTGGATATAACGCAAGTTTATCTTTTTTGCCACACAGAAACATCATGAACAAGATATCAAACATCCAAAAAGATACTGTTTCTCAACAACTCCTCAATCGAAACACGATGTTCCAAGAAAACCAAAATGCCAACAGACTGAAAAGACTCCATCTTTGTTTAACACAAACTCAGCAAAGCTGAACACAACTCAGTCTCTTAGTGTTCAAAAACATTCAATGAACATCATAAACGTGATGAGATTATAGTCACCTGCGTCATCTCTCTCTGTCCGTGGATTGAGAGTAATACCCTTGTTAAAGGCCATTCCTTTCACCTAACATTGGCACAAATTACATCATTTCTCCAGCAAACTCAACAAGAACAAATCTAGAACAGAGCCCGAAAAAGAGTAAAATACCAATGCTCTAAACATACACCGACCGTCTCCACTAACTCTATCCACAGCGTACTGCTCAATCTTTTTAGCTGCCGGAGATCGATTCCTGGAGATTCAAAGGTTTTAACTTTAAACTCGATTTTGATTTAATCGTTTTTAAGAGGTGAAAAAAACGGAGAGAACTCACATCGAAGAACCTATTTTGGCGAAGAAGACATAGCTATTCCCCTGCGTGGAGCCTAAGAAAGAAGCTGGGAGTGAAGGGGAGGAGATTGAATCTGAAGCAGAAGGAGTTGGTGAAGAAACAAGCTCGAACCGAGCGAGCCCATTTCTCAGCTGCTCAAGAATGTTATCTGCGCAAGTGTAAACATTGTTGTTGTTGTTAGGATTAAACGAGAACAAATCAAGAAAAGGGTGCAGAGAAATGAAGTAATTACTGTTTGAAGGTTTTAGCTCCATGGACCTCTACGAACGGGATAAGAGAAGAATTTCGAAATTCGACTCGCACATAAAACAGAAGAACACCAAAGAGTGTGTAGTGTAGCCATGATGAAAGTATTACGCTTATATAATTAAATGTCGCGTTTTTAGCAACAATCCGTTGTAGTCTAGCTGGTCAGGATACTCGGCTCTCACCCGAGAGACCCGGGTTCGAGTCCCGGCAACGGAGATTGTTTTTCTCTTTTTGAAACATTTTTACTAATATTATACGATGTTTTTTTTAACCTGTTTATTTGACAAAAGAACAGTCCAATCCACACACCACCGGCGCATAACCTACCCCCAACAAATCCACCGGAAACAACATATCCAAACATATTAAAATACTAATATTAAATCTCACACGGATGAGGCGTCACGTGCACACGTGCCAAAGGTCTAAAATCCATTTTTAATGGTTTAACGACCAACCGGAAAATTGGCAATAATCCAAAGCTGTTGTGTTTTCTCTTCCCAATCTGCTTTGAGTTGTGTTGTGCCTGCATAAGAAATATCGAAACACTTCCACACAAAATCCACGCGCTCTCTCACGCTCACACACTCGCATAACACTTGTTTTTTCTCTCTTTTCAAATACCAACGACGATCTCTTCGATGCTCTCTCTACCTTCCTCCTTCTGATCTCTGCTTTTGTCTTTTGTCTGTGTGTTTAGAAGGTGATATTTTATCATTACTCGAGCTGGGTTTTTCTTGTTTGTTGATAAAGTATAGACATTTGCTATTGAGATTCGGTTTGTTTGTTTAATTTGATCTCTCTTTGGATTCAATCATGAATTAGCTTGATTGCTTTACTGACTCAATTTGGCTTTTGGTTTTGGTTTCTGTCAGTGTTTGATTTGTTCCATCAAGAGGATTGAGATCTGTTTTGGAGTGGATCCATTCAAGTTATTTTGAAGAAATCAACCTTTAGCTGTTTGAGCTAACAAAAGGAAGAAGATGGCTTCAATGTCTCATTCATCCATAGCATTGGGTGGAGCTTCTGCTTCTGCTTCGGATTACTTGCGTAGTTCGACCAATGGTGTTAGTGGGGTTTCGTTGAAAACCCTTGGGAGAACAATGATTACTGCAACCAAAAAGAGCAACCTGTTTGTGTCAGCTCGGCTCAAGAAAGGTAAGAAGTTTGATCATCCATGGCCTGCGAATCCTGACCCCAGTGTGAAAGGAGGAGTGTTGTCTTACCTCTCCACTTTCAAACCTTTGGGGGATACACAAAAGCCTGTCACTTTGGATTTCGAGAAGCCACTTGTTGAATTGGAGAAGAAGATTGTAGATGTAAGAATGAATACTAATCATTGTGCTTGCATCTTCCTTTGATTTCCTGTGGGCAGTTGTTTGGTTTGTGGGTTCTCGTTAACATTTGGTCCTTTGTGATGCAGGTAAGGAAGATGGCGAATGAAACCGGGTTGGACTTCACTGAGCAGATTATCACTTTGGAAACCAAGTATAGACAGGTAAAGATCCAAGTCTAGGTTGGTTCTCAATTTATATGGTTAAAGGAGAATCACAATATCAGTTTTGATGCTAATATAGATACGCCTTTCGGACTTTTACTGACTCCGTCATTATAACCTCAGGCACTGAAAGATCTTTACACGCATCTCACTCCGATACAACGTGTGAACATTGCGCGCCATCCCAACCGTCCTACTTTCCTTGATCATATACATAACATCACTGACAAGGTGCGGTCTCTCATTGCTATGGTCCTTTTGTCTTACACTGGGAATAAACTTTACTTTTTAAATTCATTTATTGGGACTCTCTGCTATTGTTTCAGTTTATGGAGCTTCATGGAGACAGGGCAGGGTATGATGACCCTGCAATTGTGACGGGTATTGGAACCATAGATGGCAAACGATATATGTTCATCGGTCACCAGAAAGGTAGAAACACCAAAGAAAATATAATGCGTAACTTTGGGATGCCTACTCCTCATGGGTATGTTTTTCTCTAGGAACCTTTCGATTTGTAGTTAAACAGAATTATTCAGAGTCCACAACATTCTCATCAAAATTTCTCTTAAACAACAGTTACAGGAAGGCACTACGAATGATGTATTACGCAGACCATCACGGTTTCCCCATTGTTACATTCATCGACACTCCTGGAGCTTATGCAGACCTTAAATCCGAGGAACTCGGACAGGTAAACGAAAGCCTTTTATCTTTGAAGTGTACTGGTTTGTCTGCAGCAAAACATCATATTTGCTTATCTGTATATTAGGGTGAAGCGATTGCCAACAATCTGAGGACAATGTTCGGCCTGAAAGTGCCAATTCTTTCTATTGTCATTGGGGAAGGTGGTTCTGGTGGTGCCTTAGCCATTGGCTGTGCTAATAAAATGTTGATGCTTGAAAACGCAGTTTTCTATGTTGCCAGGTATAGTTTCCACCCAATGTAGATGCGATAGTATGATATTTTACAGGTTGATTTATTGATTTCTGTCTGTTGTTCTGCCTTTCGCAGTCCAGAGGCCTGTGCAGCGATCTTGTGGAAGACTTCCAAGGCTGCTCCTGAGGTCTGTACACTTTTCTGTTACTCGTTTTAGTGATCGTGTAATATTGATGTGACAATTGAATGAAACTCTTGTACGCAGGCTGCTGAAAAGCTAAGAATTACCTCCAAGGAGCTGGTGAAGCTAAATGTAGCCGATGGAATCATACCTGTAACTGATCCTACCTCAAAATCTATTTGTCTTAACCTCTGGCACCTCTTTTGTTGCTTTGGATCAATGAGTTACTCTCTTACATATTTTACAGGAACCTCTTGGTGGCGCCCATGCTGATCCTTCATGGACGTCGCAGCAGATAAAGATTGCTATCAATGAAAACATGAATGTACGCATAGTTAATTGCCTCAACGATGAATGTGGATCAGAAAACTTTCTAACCTTTTTTTCTTTTTCAGGAATTCGGAAAAATGAGTGGCGAGGAGCTGCTGAAGCACCGGATGGCTAAGTACCGAAAGATAGGAGTGTTCATTGAGGGTGAACCAGTAGAGCCGGAGAAGAAGATCAACATGAAGAGGAGGGACGCTGTGGTCTCCACTAGCCGAAAGCTGGAGGGCGAGGTTGAGAAGCTAAGGGAGCAGATTCTGCAAGCCAAGGAGACGTCTTCAGAAGACGAGCCTTCGAGTGAAGTTCTTAACGAGATGATTGAAAAACTTAAATCCGAGATCGATGAAGAGTACACTGCAGCTGCAAAAGCAATGGGTTTGGAGGAGAGACTAACGGCAGCGCGAGAAGAATTCTCAAAAGCGAGTGCAGAGGACCATCTTATGCACCCTATTCTGATTGAGAAAATTGAGAAGCTCAAGGAAGAGTTTAATGCCCGTTTGAATGAAGCGCCTAATTACGAGAACATAAGCTCTAAGCTGGACATGCTGAGGGACTTTTCTAGAGCCAAGGCAGCAGCAGATGCTGCTTCAGTGAAAAAGGAGATCAATAAGCGGTTTCAGGAAGCTGTGGACCGCCCTGAAATCAGAGAGAAGGTTGAGGCAGTCAAAGCCGAGGTTGCAAGCTCAGGGGCGTCATCTTTTGAAGAGTTAAGTGATGAGCTGAAAGAAAAAGTTTTGAAGACGAAAAGCGAGGTCGAAGCAGAGATGGCGAATGTGTTAAAGTCAATGGGTCTGGAGTTGGAGGCTGTGACACCGAATCTCATGGATGTGGCTGAGCAGAACCTTGTTCCGAACGAAAATATTCAAGAAAAACTTGAAAAGCTGAACCAAGAAATCACCGAGAAGATTGATGAGGTGGTGAGGACACCAGAGATCAAGAGCATGGTCGAGTTGCTGAAAGTGGAAACCGCAAAGGCGAGCCAGACGCCAGATGACACCGAAGCGATTCAGAAGATTGAGACGCTTGAGCAGCAGATCAAGCAGAAGATCGCAGATGCTCTGAACATGTCAGGACTGCAGGAAAAACAAGAAGAGCTCGAGAAGGAGCTCGCAGCTGCACGTGAAGTAGCTGCTGCAGAGGAATCAGACGAGAGTCTGAAGGAAGATGATGACGACGAAGATGGTACAGGATCCGGGAAACCAGAGATTATTAACCCCAGCTTCGCTTGAAAGCACGAAACAAGACATTGATTGTAAGTAAATAATCTGATCAAAACGCATATTTTGAAACATTCACGTAACTAAACCAGATAGTAACTAACGCAAAGAAAAAACTCGCAGGATCTTGAAGCTCGAACTATCCATGATCTGAGCAATCGCAAAGCGAAAAAAGAAATCTGTAGTGGAGAGGAACATCAACTTAGAAGCCTGCTTTCTTTAGTTTAGCTTCTGGAACATGGTTTCTGGATTGGATCAAACATTTGCAGTGAATGACTTTTGTCTTTGGATTCATTTCTGTATTTGTTCTATGCTTGTTTTGTTTAGAACACTAGTTTTATCTTTTCTGTCTCACATGACAATACGTAACACTTTTCACTCTTCTGTTCAAACCTTTTGATAAATTTAAAGATTTGTCTAAATGATACACAGCTTTACACTTTTGAAGGAAAACCCGACAATATTAAGAGAACTGAAACTGTTAGTAGTATTGGAAAAAAACTGAAATACTCCAACAGAAGATTATAGCACTCCATATACATTCCACTAAAAAACTACTTGATAAAACGAATATTTTGTCAATAATCTGTCTCTCTCGTGCGTCTACTTTCTTATTTTATTTTATTAGTTGTGCTGCTTGTGTTTTTATTGTTTACTTAGATTTTTATGTTTGAACTTGTATGTTACATTATTGTGTTTCTTACAGAAATATGTTTATCTTTTAAAAAATTATTAGAAATCAAATTAACTATTCTCCTCGAATATCATATTTAATACGCATTGGTTTCTATTTCCTCAGAACACAAAAGGAATAACAGCTTTCCGAGTCTTGGGATACTCGTCCTTGAACTTGTCAATGTACCACCTGTGACTCGCACGTGCGCGCGGGATCAAGTTGGAACACGTGTAGAGGAAAAACCCAATCCCGGCCCAAGACCAAGTCATTACAGCCCAGCCCAACCACTCAATCACCTCACCGAAGTAATTCGGACAGCTTACTAGCTCGAACAAGCCTCCTCTCGGTATCACATAACCTCCCCGGTTCTCTTTCTTCAATCGTACCAGAGTCCGGTCCGACGTGATATTAATCCACATACCGGCTATGAAAACCACCGCACCAATGATAAATCGCCACCAGAACCACTGTCCGTCTTCGTAGTCGTCCTTGTAATGAGAAACCCACCTCGCCTGTACAAAAATGTAATGTTCCGGTATAATTTTACTCAGTTTAACCGGGTACTAAAGATAGCAAAATAGATGCAAACCGAAACACATTGAACCAGACCGGCGTACCTGGATATAAGCGTTGAGGAGATTAAAGGTGAAAGCCATGGCCGCGATGGTGATCGGGAAGCCGTTTTGAGCAGAAGAGGAGGAGCTGCGGAGGAGGCGAAGAGGGTAAAGGATGGTGCGGTGGAAGTAATGGAGGAGGTAAGGAGAGATGAGGAGGAGAGATTTAGGATTGAGAGAGTGACGGCCAAAGGGGAAGAGGAGGAGCGTGAGCCACAAGGTTGGGCTCTCCATGACGAACCAAGCAATCGGCGGAGATATGGTGGGACCCCATCCGGTACGGTTGTGTTTGCCGTAAGGAGCTTGGAGGAATTTCAGAGCGACGGCGGTAGGTGGGCCGGAGAATATTAGAGTCAAGACGCAGTAGCGGAAGAAACTCTGATCGGCGATCTCTTCCATTTTATCCAGCGAAGGAAAGATCAGATCTCTCCGGGCAGATAGTCAAACACAGCTCAGCTTTGCAATTTAATTGAATATATAT
>KE155948.1:381708-396805 GCA_000411075.1 Sisymbrium irio
ATGAAATATAAAATATTTCAATAAATTTATTTTTTTAAAGTAAATTAAGCAAATCTTTACGCGTAGCGTGAATGAAATATCTAGTATATATATATATATGAATATATCTAATGTGTTATGTGTAGTAGAGCCTACATAAAAAACTCATCTTGATTTCTTGTAAGAGCATCCGCATTAGTGATACCATTAAATCACGATTTTCAAAGTTTTTTTTCTTTTTTTTTTGTTTCACTTAAAAAAATAAATAAATAAATAAATGAACCTATCGCGGGCCGCCACGTGTCATGGGATCTACAGAATAGTAGTAATTCGGGTTCGATGGGATGATACGGGATCGTAACTGTAACATTTTAATATTGTTATTTTGTTTCGAAAACTGTGTGAACTTTAGCTTACAACTCTCAATGCGGATGGTCTAATGATATTACATATTGCATCGTTAACTTTAAGTCTTCTGTTGTAGCCTCTTGTGCTAATCTGAATCATACTATGAGTTTCCTTCTTGTGGTATTTATCATATAAAAGTTTTTATTATTAGAATCCAACCTTCTTCAATCAGTTAACGTCAGTTACAAAATTTACGATGACCTAATCCCGTTTAGTTAGTACTAAACTTTACCTTATACCGTTTATCTTTTAACTTGCCCTGATGCAATGCCTATATTCCCAGTTCTCATCAACGAGTCTGATCCAAGAGACGGCAAAGTAACCTGAGATTTTCTTTGTCCCCCATCAAAAGCAAATTGTTTCTTCTACAGTGGAAGGAGCCATATGGTTACATATTGCATCGTTACATATTTCTTTTTTTCTTTGTTTCCTCTTACTTTTGGGCTACCACACATACCCAGTCACAGCCGTTGTCTAGTCCACCCGTTGCAGCCTCTTCGAGGTACTGCTAGTCATATGAGTTTCCTTCTTTTACCATATTACAAAGACTATTTGAACCTCTAGCTGACTAACGTAAAATCAAATCCATAAACTATTCACCCCTCCGGGGCTTGTGATATGTACACTCTGATGTTCTCTGTTTCGTTGTCTCGGCGACAACTACCCACGTCAATAATGTACGACATAAGATGTTGTTCGTTCTTCTAACAACAGAGACAAACCGTTTTGGTGACTAGTGACCACAAACTTAATTTAGTCTCAGGGTCTTCCATTCAATTTGTGATGGTTAAATAATTAAAAGAGTATTAGTTAATTATGATTGCATTTTGCATCTAGTTTTGATTAAATAACAGAAAACCAGAAGAAAAAAACAAAGAAAATATATTTCAACTTTCAGAAAAGATAAAAAAAAAATCATCTGTATTTTTTCAGTATTGTCTGGTATCCTATAGCTCTGTAAGTGTAAAAGGAAAGCCTTTTGGATCTAGAAGACTCGTTCTCCAGTGGCAAAGAGGATCCAGAACACGGTCGTTGCAAAGTAAAGAACCGCCGTTACTGTCAAGAACGCCTGAAAAGAGCCGAGCCACTGCACGAAATACCCCGTCCCTATTGTACTTACGATCGCAGCCAACGTACCCGCACAATTTGAAATACCTGCCCTCGCACAACCAAACACACAAAACCCTAACTTCCTAAGCAAGAAACAATTTATGTCGAAACATTTTTTTAAAAAGAAAAGATTCATCATATATTAACATTTACCGTGCAGAAAACCAGCATGTTGCGGTGCGATATCCTGTTTACGCAAAGAGATACCGACGATGTTGTGAGATTCAAGATTATACCAAAAGGGTTTAGGTTAGAGATCAATCAAGTTTATATATAGAATGAATGTCAAGAGGTGTAAACACTTAACGTACTTGCATATTGAGAAGAAACCCAGCTTGGCTAAAGGAACTCAAGCTCAATGCAATGGTCATGAAAATCGCTGCGCAAGAAGGCGACTTTGCGTAGTTGAGGCAGAGCAAAGATAACCCCGGACCCATAAATCCGATTGACTGACAATTAAATCCGGGACATTCAGTGAGAAAGTGGGGAAAAAAACTGATCTGTCGGCTTTACGTAGTCAAGTATTTCACTTTTAACAATCACCTGCATGATCTTTCGGACAGAGGTTACGGAGTGACCAGATCTGATCAAGAAGTCTGATGCTGAGCCGGCAAAGTAACCTGATACCGCCATTGTCGCCCATGGAAGAGCGCTGAACCAAGCCGCTTGCTTTAAATTCACATTAAACACCTGTGATGATCAAGATAGACATAACATCATCTTTACACTTCACATGTGAATCAAAACACTGAATAGTCCCCTACTTACCGTCTGGAAGTAAACAGGCATCCATGAGAGAAGAACAAAGTATCCCTGTGAATAACTAACCAAAACCGTGTGAGTTTATGACAAAGAAAAAAAAGGATAAGGCGTTCCTCTAATTAACACACATGCTATTTAACTCAAACTCACCCAGTTGTTAGTCACATTAGCAAAAATGATCGCCCAAGTAGGCAATTTCGACAAAAGAAGGCGTAAAGATGGGTTAGGCTTCTTTGAATTGGTTGACGGGTGCATCGGTTTACCAGCCTGGATTTGCCTCAGCTCAGACCTAGTGATGAGAGGACTGTCCTGAGGGTTGTTTGTAACGCCGCTTGCCCAAGTGGACACCCACAATAGACCTAAGGTTGCAAAAAGAATGAATGGACCAGATATTCCTATAGAAGATAACATGAGCGGCGTCAACAAAAGTCCCACGACGTTTCCCATGTGAAACCCGGCCATTGATATTCCAACCGCACTAGCTCGTTCATCCGTGGGGAACCACCTGAGTCAAATTCCAGTTTATGCGTTAGCGGTTCTACAAGAATATTTCAAAACAAACTTCACATAGTTAACAAAAAAAGTAAAACATTTTCAGTTCTTTTGAGAAAGTAGTTACCGAGAGAGAAGAGTAGTCATGGAGGGCAATGCAACGCCTTCAGCGAGACCAAAGAAGGCTCGGACACATAATAGTGCTAAGGTCGAGTGTGCGGCTGCCCAAGGAGTGAGTAGAGTGGCTAAAGACCACAATGCGACTCCCCAAGCCAATACTCTTTTTCCTCCATAACGATCCACCAATGCCCCTCCAATAACCGATGAAAAGATGTAACCCCATAAGAAGGAGGACTGCAAAAATAAATAAGTTTAAAAAACCTATTACATGGTGTTGGCCAAAGAATGTAAGTGGAGCTCATGACTCATCAAAGAGTCCTAACCAGCCTGTATAGAAGAAACCAATATATAGTGATCAAAGACTAGCTCTATCAGTTGAGGCTAGCAAGAAAGTCAACTTTTAAAAACTAATCTGAAATCAGGTTCATGATTTATCCCTTTCAAAAATGATAATAATAATAACCCTCCCGAATGTGGATGTACAGTATGTAATCTAAACTAAAATTCTAGTTTGCATGTGAATCGAATGTCTCGAAAATGAACGGAATTGGATTTTAGCTTTGACGCCAAACAGAAACTCAAAGAACGTGTGACCCTTACACTAAAACGTTTTGGTGTGATAAAGTCTCATTTTCACATAAGGTCAAGCCTTCTTTACGTTTGCCGCTCAAACTAACGCACCTACCATTTTCTCAACAACTACTCATTTTTTCATTCTATTATATATCAACAATTTTAATTTCTTGAACGAAACCAATTCTTTGTATATACTATATACTTTCTCGTTTCCAAAAAGATGCTACATATTTTAATTTTTGTTGCATCGCAACTTATTTTTATTAATACAGTATTTATGAAAATGCCACATATCATTAGAAAAACTGGAGGATATTTAACTACGGAATTTCCGCGCGTTAACATCCTGCATTAAATATGTTTAGCTATTTATATCGAACTGTAGATATCTTCATTTATTTCTTCTAAACTTAAAATCTCTTACCGATTCGCGGATCAAGAATGTAACTAGTGGAAGTTAATTATAGGAGATTAAGAAAATACCTGAACTACCCCTAGAAAAGAACTCGACCAGCCAAGCTTCTCGGCGAGTGGAACCACCGCGACGGACATCACAACTCGGTCAGCGTTACAAAGACACATCATGCAAGCCGTCAACATCACTACTTTCATCCTCTCCGGTACCTTTGTCCCCACCTCCGCGATCGCCTCCGTCTCTCCTCCTCCGATCAGTATTCCCTCCGCCGCGCATCTTTCAGGTGACTGATGCCTCTTCTTCGCAGCCGTCTCCACCGCATCACCTCTTCTTTTCCCGTGGATTTCCGACGAGGAACGTAAACTCTCACATCGAATCTGATTCGTTCGAAGTTCGAACCCGACACTTAGAAAAGGTTTCTGGGTTGCGAACGTGTTGCGACGGAATCTCAAGAAACATAACGAATGTTGTAGAGAAGTCGTCGGTGAAGCTTTCGCCATTAATGAATATACGAGTACGATTACCTTATCATGCCAATATTTTAATTTTTAGAAGTGGTTAGAATAATAACGACAGTGTGTTTGTTTCAGGGAGAGAGCGAATCCGCCATGACAGAAGCGTTTGAAAGTCTTTGTACTTCGGTGGTGTTTGGTAGTGAAGGGTATTTTAGTCAAAAAATAAAATATTTTCTGCTGCGTCCTACGTGGAGACACGTGATGTGTTTATATGACAAAGTGACTCCACCACGTCAAAGCCCACCTACAACGGTTCAACTGATTACCGGAGCTTCCGGTGTGTGATCAACTTTAATATTTTGCATCAAATCTTCTACTATAAATTAAGCGTTTTTGGTAGCGAAAAAAAAAAATTAAGCGTTTTTGGTTTCAAGCATATTGGATCGTTGTTGCCCGCTTATAAATTTATAGTATAACATTTTTCTTATACATTGTCAGCCTTTTGGAGCATGAGCATGATCAAAAAGAAACACATCTAAATTCTTAATTAAAATTTTATTATAAATTTTGTATTACAAATCTTAAAATAAAAACTTTTGTTTTATGTGTTTTATGACTTCCAATCGTAAAAAATCTAGTTGAAGTTCTTAACAAAAATAATTTTGATAATAAAAAATAATAATTGATTTAAATATAAAATATATTGCATGAATCCATTGTTAATTTAGATTTAATTTTTTTATTTTAAAATTTTAATTATTCTAAAATTTGTTAAAATTAAAATTAATACTTTTTTTAAACAAAAAATCAAGCGAATTAAATAGTGACACAACTTTCTAATATTTGTTTCTTAACTAAAACTTTTAAGATCTAATTCTTAGTATTAAAAATGTTTTTTATTTAATTTTAATGCTAAAAAACTTTTTTTAAATTTAATTTTGATATAATTTTTTTTCCTTTTTTAAGTTATGAATAATTGAGGGTTTTATGCATTTTAAAATGTTTACAACTTATTTTAAGAAAATTCAAATTGCGAGCAATAGGTTTTGTAGAAAATATTGACAGAACAATATAAATGAAATTATCCCTATGTGTATTGTTTGGTGCAGCAAATGACATTAACAAAGAAATACAGCTAGGGGAGCATATCTCATCATCACTTCGAAATGGATAGCTAGAAATAACAGAAAATTAAACGTTACAACTTATAAGTTATCATTCTCCAACTTAATACTCCCTCCGGATGCAAATACTTATCGTTATAACAAAAGTTACATTTATTAAGAAAAAGAATACAATCACCATTTTAACCTTATAAATAATTTTTGATATGACAATGATTCATATTCTTCTTTGATTAGTCTAAATATTTTTATTTATTTAATTGAGGTTAATATAGGAAATTTTTGGTGTAAATTACATCAACTATTCACTCAAAAAAAATAAGTCTACAACAACAATTATTTGCGTCCGGAGGTAATAAGTTTTATGAGGTAGACCAATAGTTTAGGATAAAAGCTTAAAGCTTAATGACCATCCAATTTTGCTAGGATGGTGTTCGCGCGATCTGTCACAATGTGAATTAAGTCTGGAGTCTGATATGGAGTAAGTTTTTCCACCTTCAAGAAAGCAAGCTGTTTGAAAATTATAACCACAGGAAGTGGATCGGGATCATCAGTCTAATCCCTAACCTCAGCCACACTGCAAACGAAACAAAAGGTTTTAAAATGGATTTTACATATCCATTTTCTGATGTATTAAAATAATCCTAAGTAATACAGATCTACGCAAACCTGGGACATCCGAATGCAAATGTTTGGAGACCATCTTCGTGGTAACCAATCATTGCAACTTCGGTGTGGAATCTATTGTCATTTCATTTACTTTCAATCCCAAAACATTTCTATTTTTGTTATTAACATGTTGACGTGTTGCTGGGTTTCAAAATTAAATTTAACTCAATCAGATTTTTAACGTTTTTTTTTCTAAGGTTTCTACAGCCTTCAAGTGTTTTTTTTTCTTACTTTTAAAATTTTTTATAACTCTTTAAACTCTTCAACTACTAAACTTTTTTTAAAGTTGATGTATATGATCTTTCATGGTTTTTAAGCACGTTATCTTCATCCTCTTTGATCATTTTCATTGAATATAGGTATATTTAAGTTGTATTTGCATGCAAATCAGGTGTTAGAGTGGCCAAAGTAATGTTTTGGGGCAGTAAAAATTGTTTGGAATTAAAAATAATGAAGGAAAACTGTCAAGAGCGTCACAGAAGCTCAGTGGAGCGGATTGACATGAAATGAGCTGCTGGGAAACTCACAGCAGCTCATTCACGGCGATTTGGAATGTTGCACAAGCGGCTGTTCCGAAGATCTAAAATATATGCTTCAAAGATTGACTCAGGTGAAGGCTTTAAAGAACTATTTTGAAATTAATTTCTTCTTCAAAGCTGTATGAAATTGAGTTAGCTTTCCATAAAATGTGGTTTTAAGTCGTTCACAGATGTATTTCGGAAGTTATGATCAATAAACTGAACACATGTCTTTCACAACGGCTCGGTGCAGTGGTTCAGGGAAGAGAGAACCACTGGGAACTTCACAGCAGCTCATTCCCAGAGGTTTGAGCCGGAACGAGCCGCTGTTACAATTTTTTGACCAGATTTTTGTTTTAGTTGACCCAGTCGTGTTTGGGTTGACCCAATTCACTTTTGAGGCTCTTTTAAATAGTCTTGTTAAGGGGAAATCAAAACCCTAAATTACATAAGCATAGATTTCTTAATCCCTTTTTTGTTTTTAACTTATAATCTTGTTGATTCTTGCATTAATATAAGTATTTTCTTTTTATTCATCTTTGTCTACTCTTCTTCTAACATAAATCTTCAAGGATTAGACATAATTCCTTGAGTTTTTATGGTTTTTAGTGAATATATTATTTTGGATCTAAGGATGAGGTAGATAGGGTGATTAGAGAGTTGTTATTTAATTTTTAGAGATTAAAATCTTTAATTCCTTTCATATTTTTAGGGTTCTTAATGCTTGATTAGCTTTGTTTAGGTTGATTTAGATCTTAGAGAATTTTCCATCTACAAAATGTTTGATGAAACTCCCCAAATAACTAAAAATGAGATTTACATGCTTAGCTCATGAGATTGATTGTCTAAGGTGTTTATTGGTTGATTAGAACTGATTTTTAATGCTTGATAATTGTATTTTCACTAAAATGAGAGTTTGGTTTGATTAGATAATTAGCAAATGAATTAGAGCAATGAGAGTGGATTAGTCTTGTTTAGAGTTCTAAACCTAAGGATTCACATTTCTTTGATTGTTTAATCATTATAGATTAGCTTTAGAGTCACCCAAAGTCATTGACCTCATCCTTGGATTCATTTTTAGTCTTTGTTAATTTTGATCATTTTCATTTTTCTCTGTTTTTGGTGTTTGATCATTTGCACCATTTTTTTGAGTTGTTTTTATTTTCTTTTGTTTCACTTAGATTATTAGTATATATTCACATTTTCATCATAATATTTATATTAGATAGTTTCATATAATATTGGTGTTGTTAATCTCTACTATTTTGGATTGATCCTCAAATACTATAATGATATGAATAGGTTTGAATAATTGAAGTGATTGCAAAATTCTACTATCAAAAGTTTATAAACAAATCTTTTAAATAGCTTTGAGAATATTTCTGTGCAAAAGTTGTTCTCAATTTTTTTTATCCTATAATAAAGATATTAAATAACTAAAGCAGAAGAAAATATTTAATACAATCAGATTAATACTAAAATAATAAAATATCAATATAAAATCATAAAGATTATTTGAACTAAATTCTATTGTAAAGAAAAGTGAATTATTATTGTAGTGGATTCGGCTCGTCAGCCTGACTCTTTACATGAGTCACCCTACAAACACAATTAAAAATTTACTTATACATTTTTCACACTTTTTCAGATTTATTAAACAACACATGTCTAGATCTACATATATCCAGAGTGACCGTATGAAAAGCTATTGACTCCATCTTCATCCATCTTCATGGAAACCTAACACAGCAACTTGTGAGTGAAATGTAGTCGTATTATAAACTTGTAATCCTATTCATACACTCATACATGATGTCACTGAATGAATGAATACAACTCTAGACTAATTGTCAAAATATTATATTATACGAGATCAAACCAAAAAATGTTTTATTATTTAGGTATATGAATGATTTCCTAATGGTTTGTAGTGACATGCCTAAACGGCTAAGCCATAAGCTCGTGTTTATCCAAATCTATTTAAAATTCGTAATTTATCAAAAGTGACACTGAAAAAATAATAGTGAGTGGGAGTGGGAATACAGTTATGAGGGGTGCATAACATGGCTCACACATTTTGAATTCCTTCCTAAATAAGTAGAGACTCTAAACTCCATTAAAACTCCTACGAGAGCTAAAAAAGAAGTGAGATAATGATATTTCAAAAGTATAAAAACAACTTCTAAGACACCTAAAAAAGGAGAGAGAACCATCTTTCACAAATATAAAAGAACCTACGAGGGAACAACTGAAAGGGACAGATAAAAAACAACTATGAACACATAACTCACTTATGGCAAAAGAAACAAATTACTATTTACTTCGCTCCAATTTTATCAATTTCCGCCATATAACTGGATTGGTATAATACGTTGCTTTGGCATGAATGGCAAACTTACTTTGGATAAGGAATTCAGAGTAAAATTCTCAAATGTTCAAATGACCACACGCGCAAGGATATATTGTTCAAAGTAGAATCAAACTCGGAACCTTTGTAAATTTACATCCTAAAATCTCAACTATCCGCTACCAGCACGCGGACACGGGCTGGCCTAATACATTTCACTTGATAATCATTCTAAAATCATGTTGATTCTATTGTTTCAATTTTCAAGTATACAAAAACAGTATCAATGTTTTGATATTGATTCTTGAAAATGCTACCAAGAAATTCGAATAAAAAAAGAGGGCCGAAGATGGGCCCAAAAGAGGGACACGTGTGGTAAGGGAGAAAAAAGTAGCCGATTTCACACGAGTCTGGTTAAGTCTAATACTCGTGACTCACCGACGGGACTGCTCTCTTCAATCTTCATCACTTGCCCCCGTGCGCCGTCGGTGCTATCCCACGCCCCCTTCTTCATATTCTCTTTCTTCTTCTATTCTATTTTAAAAATTTTAAATTCTTAAGTTATTTGGGTGGTTTTTTAAAGATGATAGTATGATACCATTCACGTGTGTGAATTTACCTCCATACTGAAAGCCTAAATTGTTCTCTTTAAATTTATCATGTGAATTTAATAGGATTCTAACGAATGTCTCAGTTCGTCTTCGTCTTTTTTATGCCAAGATATCCAAGAAAATCTGTCCGCTTATTGAAAGCTATTTTGTTGTGCACATCAGTTTGACGAATTAAGTCAAAACATATATTATATTGTAATTTTTCCTGTATTTTAAAGATGTATAAAACATGGATTAGACAAGTTTCGTGTGTAATTCTGCGTGAAACTTTAGACGATGTTCACATTTTAACATAAGTCTTACATGAGTACAATTAAAGGTTTGATGCATGCTATTTTTTGGACAATGATTTGATGCATGTTATTTTAAATGAATTATTTGCTGTATTTTCAAAAGGCAAAAAGGTAGAGAAAACAAAAAGAGCAACAGAATAAGAAAAAGGAAATATAAAATAAAGTGAATAAAGAGAAAAAGACAGAAAAGGAAGAAAGAAAGCGAAATGTGATTATAAAGCGAAATGTGATTATAAAGCGAACAAGTGAAAGCCATTGGAGGAAACATCCTCGAGCAATATTACCTGACTTTGCATTTTTCCTCCACAAGAGTATAAAAGTTATTAATATGTTTTTTTTTTCCATAAACATAAGTGGTTCCTCGTAAAATGACAAACGGTACATATTAATATTAGTATCAAATTTAACATCCGATTAATCAGAAACGAATAAACATCAATTTTAATATCTAGGGGGAAAATATATTTATGTCCAACTAATCCAAGTTAAAAGAGTAGCCAAAGCATACAAGATGAATGTCAGTTTGACCTCGGACATTCATATTGGTGATTGGCAATCACCTCTGATCGTAGCTCGCTTCTTCGACTGTTTGGTCGATAAATAATAGATAGCTATTTGATTTTGACCAAACAATTTTTTTTAAAACAGATAGCTATTTGATTGCGATTAGTTTTGGCTCATTGGAACTTTGGAAGGTTCAAAATTTCAATCGTACCATTTTTTTCTTCTACTTAGATGGTGAAAATAATGTCATATAAATGCAATGATGACTTTAAAAGAAACAAATATTTGTTCACATGGATGGTTTGTTTTATCTTACATAAAGATTCGAATAAAATGTTAAGTACGGAAAAGAAGTGTCAAATAAATTTTGATGTGATTTAGTTCCAGCTAAAGATGATTTTTTTTTTGAAATTTCAACAGCTTTAAAAGAAATTATTTTTAACAAAAATAAATATTTCTTTTTGTAGACAAAACTATACTCCGGGACATCGGAAACGAAAGAAAAAAAAAAACACAAACATGGACTTATAGCCTCTTAGGCAATGGTGGTCGTGGTGGAGAGGAAGAGACCCTAGACTTTGCTGCAGTAGTGTAGTACGACTGCTAAAGTCACCAATGGAAGTAGCGAAATGTATTTAAAAAAAGCGACCCTAATATTTTGACTTTATTCTAATTTCACTCCCTTTACTTTTATAATCTCCATATTTAACCTTCCCCTTCATTTTTTTGTTCCTCTCTCTCTTTCTATCACTATCCGTTGAACCCAAACGGCTCTCTCTCTTTCTCTCTCTCTCTCTCACTTTGTTCCATTGACAAAAAAGCTTATTTCTTTTGGTTCCCCAAGTGTAAATAACATGAGCGACGAGTGGTGTCTTCGATTTCTCCGGTTATGAATCCTGCTCACAACAACAACCCAGTTACAGCATCAGCAGCAGTAGCCTCGACCCTAGCTCCGCCGCTACATCCGCCGCAGCCTCACCGTCCTTCCACCTCCTGTGATCGTCACCCGGAGGAGCGTTTCACAGGATTCTGCCCTTCTTGTCTCTTCGACCGTCTCTCCGTTCTAGACGTCACCACAAGCAACTCCGTCGCGTCCTCCTCTTCTTCTAGGAAACCACCGTCGTCTTCCGCCGTAGCTCTCAAGGCAATCTTCAAACCTTCTTCTTCTTCCTCGGCGTTGTTCCCAGAACTCCGGAGGACGAAATCGTTCTCGGCGAGAAAGAAGGAAGCTTTCTCGTTGGGTGCGTTTGAGCCGCAGAGGAGATCGTGCGATGTGAAGGTGAGGAACACTCTCTGGTCTCTGTTCAACGAAGACGCCGAGCATAATTCTCATTCAAAGGAAGGAACTTTAACAGTCACTCATCTCGAAACTGTCGTAAAGTCGCCTCTTTTCGAGGACAACAACAACAACAACGAGGAAGACATTTATTGTGGGAGTTACAAAGAGCACAGAAGTGTAATCGACGAAATCATCGAAGAGGAAGAAGTTGAAGAAGCAGAGAAGAAGAAGCCGGAGGAGGAGGAGGAGGAGGAGGAGTCGATGGAGTTGAATCCTCAGAAGAAGCCAAACAGAGGGAGTTTCTGGTCTGCTGCTTCTGTCTTCAGCAAGAAGCTTCAGAAATGGAGACAAAAGCAGAAGCTTAAGAAGCATAGGAGCGGCGGAACCGGCGTTGGATCCACTGCATTACCTGTGGAGAAGTCAATCGGGAGACAGCTCAGAGATACTCAGTCTGAAATAGCTGAGTACGGTTACGGAAGGAGATCATGCGACACAGATCCAAGGTTCTCAATAGACGCCGGAAGGTTCTCTCTTGACGCCGGTAGGGTTTCGGTTGACGACCCTCGTTACTCGTTTGACGAGCCACGTGCTTCTTGGGACGGATATATGATAGGAAGAACGGCTGCTCCTCCTCGAATGCCTTCAATGTTATCCGTTGTGGAAGATTCTCCGGTTAGTAATCATGTTCACCGGTCAGATACACACATTCCGGTGCAAGAGCCAGTACCAGTAACTGTAGAGGAAGAGATTGTCCCTGGTGGATCTGCACAGACTAGAGAGTACTACACCGACTCATCTTCACGACGGAGGAAGAGTCTTGACCGTTGTAGCTCCACAAGAAAGTTATCAGCTTCTGTTATGTCTGAACTCGATGAACTGAAACTGTCTGCTTCGAAAACTAAAGTCTCGCCTTCTCAAGACAGAAACGCAAAAGACTCGGTTTCGCATTCGCATTCACATTCGAATTCACTGAGAGACGATTGCTCTATTGAGAACTTTGATATCGGTGTCCGAGATAACGCAGGGACTGTGGAGTCAAGCAAGAAAGGGACTAAGAAAGCTAAGAGATGGAGTTGGAACATATTTGGGCTGCTTCATAGGAAAAATGAGAACAAATACGAAGAAGGAGAGGAAGAAAGAAGAAGCGGTGTGGATCGAACGTTTTCAGGGTCGTGGAATGTGGAAAATAGAAATGGGTTTGATCCAAAGATGTTGAGAAGCAATAGTAGTGTGAGTTGGAGAAGTTCTGCTACCGGAGGAGGAGGGTTTAAACGGAACAGTGTGGATGGATATGTTAGTGAGAAGAAGAAGGTTAGTGGTAGTAGTAGTAGTAATGGGAGAAAGGTTGAGAACGGAATGTTGAAGTTTTACTTGCCGCCGAGTAATGGAAGGCGAAGAGGAGGAAGCAGCGATTTGACCGGACAGATGAACCGGCCGGTTCCGGCTTCTCATCCGTTGGCTAGAAACGTCATGAATTTTTACTGACCAAAAAATTGTTATGGACTTTGAAATCTTTTCTTAAATGTGTAATTGGAATAAGTATGGTGGTGAAATTGTATTAAGAGAAAAGTATTCAAAGATTTTTTTACTTTTTACTTTTGTTCAGTGATTCAATCTGGTTCTTGTGTTGGGATTGGTTGTTCAGTTTTAGAATTTATAGTTCAAAGTCTCGTAGGGAATGTATACATCATTTTCAGCTGATTACATTTTTTCTTACGAGTATGTTATATACTTTAAGTTTATATACAACACTACAGAAAAAAGCGATGACATGTGAGATTTGATAGCTACATCAGGAGCGACTCATGGAGAAAAGAAGGGGGCGAATTTCATTTAAGCTTAATCAATTATATATATGATCATCCGAAATTTT
Source organism: Sisymbrium irio (assembly GCA_000411075.1). Lineage (NCBI taxonomy): Eukaryota > Viridiplantae > Streptophyta > Magnoliopsida > Brassicales > Brassicaceae > Sisymbrium > Sisymbrium irio. Next base: position 395,244 of record KE155948.1, read on the forward strand.
CGCATAAAACCTCACTTTAGTTATTTTTTTCATCATACCTCTCATGTGTTCTCTTTCAACTTCACAGATATATATTTAATTTGCAATCGGCAAGTCAAAAAGCGACAATCATTCGTCTGTTTAAGAAAAGTGGAAAAAGAAAACAAGGCTTTATCAATGATTTGTGTACATACCGTCTCAAACTGTATACGGATAAAGTACATCACTGTTTGTTGGATAACAGAAAGTTATAAACAAAATGTTGGTCTGCAAAGTAACCAACTGGATGAGCAAAGCAAGAGAGACTTGAGCTTTAATCAAAAGTCCAAGTCTTCTTAACATGTTGCACTTATCTTTTCCTCATCCAGGCAACAAAACATATTACAGATAAGTGCAACATGTTAAGGAGACAAGAAATTTAACAAAAAAATACAAATGTCAAGGAGACAAGAAGAGCCCATTGGAGCAGGATGACTCCAAAATTATTTGACGTCATAGAGCAAACAAAAATTATTGGGCCTTATGTTGAAGAAAACAAATCAAACTTCAAACTCATTAATATGGGGAAAACAAAATAGGCACCGGCCCCGAGCTTCGAGATCTTTGTGGAGCTCAAGGCTTCATAAGCTTGATTGATTTTTGTATTCTTTTTAGGCTTCATAAGCTTGATTGATTTTTGTATTCTTTTTAGGCTTCATAAGCTTGATTGATCTTTGTAATCTTTTTGGTCGACTTGTTTTGTAGATGAGGATAACGGTTTTCTAAAGGAAATAAAACGAACAAGTTTAAAGAAGCCCCAAATTCATAGGTTGGGTGAAGTCCTTCACCAAAAAACCAAGGCTTAGTGGCCCAGTCGTTTCTTCAAATGGGTAGAATATATCGTTTTGTAAGTTAAGGCCACGGATTGGGTTCCACCATATTCACAAATCCTATGGTCCTCTCTTGATAATTGCAGACATCTTAAATGATATTGTAGTACTCAACATTCTTCCCACTTATGTATTAGTTTGGATTTTTGTCCGAAATCTACTCCAGTTATAATGGTTTAGAACTTGATTTTGACCCAGTATCTAATTGTTAACCAAGCAATGTGACTACAGTATTTGATCTAAGCCGGTAAGACATACGAAAAAATAATGTTAATTGATATTTTCCAAAATTTCTATTGGTATTGTGTTGTCGTTTGGACGGTAATGTTAATGTGTAACCTTTCAAAGCTTGTTGAGAAAATGACAATAACAAATTAACTATAAATTGGCGGATATTGACAGTTTACCCATTTTAACGATGACAACTCATCAAATAATCTTTTAGCTTGATTGGTTCACCCGTTATTACTCACAAACACAAACGCAGCGGGTGATAGCGGTTGGTGGCGGTTAATAACAATCATAAAAATCGCTGCATACCGCTTTATACCATACAAAATCAAAAGCTGTTTTCCGCCAGCGTTTACGGTTGCGGGCGGTTGCGAGTGGGTAATAAAAAAAATAAAAAAATAAAAATTTATTGAAAATTTAATTTAAAAATCATTTAAAATATAAAAAATCTAAAAAGTAAGTTAATTGACAAAAACAAAATTT
>KE155948.1:413895-427627 GCA_000411075.1 Sisymbrium irio
AAACCGATCAACAATCGTTGAAAAAAGAAGAAATATGAACAGAGGAATCGAAGTCATGTCACCAGCAACATACTTAGAGACATCAAACTGGTTGTTCCAAGAGAACAGAGGAACCAAATGGACAGCTGAAGAAAACAAGAAATTCGAAAACGCTTTAGCCTTTTACGACAAAGACACTCCCGACAGATGGTACAAAGTCGCTGCCATGCTCCCAGGAAAGACAGTCGGAGATGTGATCAAACAGTACAGAGAGCTGGAGGAAGACGTCAGCGACATAGAAGCTGGTCTTATCCCGATCCCTGGTTACGCCTCTGACTCATTCACACTCGACTGGGGAGGCTACGATGCTGGAAACAATGGCTTTAACATGAACGGATATTACTTCGCCGCCGTCGGAGGAAAGAGAGGATCCGCAGCCAGAGCAGCTGAGCATGAACGTAAGAAAGGTGTTCCGTGGACTGAAGAAGAACACAGGTACGAAGATAGAATCAGTCCATCTCTCTACTTTCCATTTCTAAACGTCAATGCTTTCTTCTCTAGATTTGTTATTCTTCTTCTTTACTACGTACGTCTTTTTCTTGGAAACGTGTTTATGTATACGTAGAAAGATACGCGTAATAATCATATACTACTATATATTCTATAGTTAATCAAGACAATACAGTCATCCACCAAACACAAATTGCAACTTGAGTGCGTGTCTATATTACATACGTTACATATTGGTTAGAGACAAAGAGACAGGCACACACGCCCATTACGTAGTGGTGTGTAGATACAGGTTTATACTGCATCAGTTTTACTTTTACGAGAAATTATTTTACTGTAGTGTTACTTTTCATTTTTATAAACTCTAGAACGACATTTAGGATATGACTTTTGAATTTAAGCAAATTAAAGAATAATATCTTTTTTACATTTCTAGTATGACTTTTCAAATCAAGTTTATAATTTATTCCCTATCTAAAACTCATAAAAAAATTTGAATTCAAGTGGTCGGCTTTTAATTAGTGGTAGATTGAATACGAGCACATATTCGTAAATTCAGAATATTTTTAAAAATCTGTCTAACTAAAACAAAGGGAGTATATACATATATATTACAAAAAAAAGTACACCTTTTTTTTCCTTCATGTTTTGAGTTTATAAATAAATTCATTGGTGAACATACAAAGGAGATGAAAATATTGTTTTTCTCTTGTATGCAACTGGATGTGTGAAATGAATTAATTGGATCTTGTTGCGGTTGATTGTTTTACACTCACGCATATTACATATATATATTAATGGCACATGAAACATTGGTATGAACACGGGACATGTAATTTTAATTTCTTTCTTAAATGAAGTTGGTGTATATTGTATGTGTTAACAGTCTGGTTGGTCTAATTTCGGTACATTTAAATGAATACGCAGACAATTTCTGATGGGTCTGAAGAAATATGGAAAAGGCGACTGGAGAAACATAGCTCGAAACTTTGTGACCACACGGACGCCGACGCAAGTCGCGAGTCACGCTCAAAAGTATTTCATAAGGCAAGTCAACGGCGGCAAAGACAAACGCAGGTCAAGCATCCATGATATCACCACCGTCAACATCCCAGACTCACCTGATGTTGCAGCAGCTGATACCGCAAACGCACCATGCTCGCCGCCGTCACTAGGAGGAAGCCAGCGAGAGGCGTCGGATCAATGGGAAGGTCAAACGATATACGATGAAACAGCGGCTGCGTTTTACAATCAAAACGCGTTTCAAGAAACGCTACTTGGAATGTCGTCAACGCCGTACATGGCAAAACTGCAAGAGCAAAGTTTTCTAAACGCATCGCAGTTTGAATCGTACAATGCGTATCTCCAAATGTAGCACAAGGTGAAGATCTCGGAGAAGTTACGAGTTAATAATCCATTAATAATTTTTTACTCTTTTCTTTTTATTGATCCGCGTGCATATACAAAAAAAAAAAAGCTGCTCTTATTTTTCTATTCGAGATATTTATTGTTTTTTCCCCTATATTTTGTGGTTGATTCAACGAGCTTTTCAGCAAATTAATTAGGTTTTGGTTATTTTAATTTCTGAGTGATTAACTTTGTTTTTCGCGTTTTGTGATTTGGAACTCTTGTGAACTCAAATTGCTTATTGTACAATTTTCTATGTTGTGTGAGTTGTGTCATGTAGTCTTCACAATTTTTTTTGTCACTTATTGATGATTTTTTCAATTAATAAATAATTGTCATTGTAGCGCTTTGTTTGATATTTTGCAAGTTTGCCTTTTTGCCTTTTCTCATCTCATATGCTAATTTTACTAAATATATTAAGGTTAAAATTTAGGATCTTAATAGTGACCATAATAAGGAATGGGAACATTGAATTTCTGATCATTTTTTTTTTAAATTACATCATTGTCAATTAAAGAATATTTACTACACATGATTTTTTTTTCATTTTTTAGAGAATTAAAGAATAAAAATATTACTTATCAAATTTTCTATTTTTTTTCCTTTCATTATTCTTTTTTATTATTCTTCTAATGTTTATCAGTCAAAACCTTAGTGTAAAAATTGAGACTAAAATTAGATAGGATGCATAAAATGTAAAATTACAGTATATAAATCAACTGATGCTAAAAATACACAGTTTCAAATAGGGTTTGCTAGTTTAGAATCAATTATATATTTTGGAATCTGAAGCTAAAAGTATATATATTAAGTGAGTTTTCCATTTATTTAATCTGAGATATTTTGCAACTTGTTGTGGTGACAAATCCGTCATCGAAACCTGGCTTTGTTTTAGTTTTTAATTACTCTATTTTCCTAAAACTTTTTATTTAAAATGACTTTCTAAGTTCGAAGTTGACAAGAGAATGAGAATCTATAGCGAGCCTAAAGAAGACCATAAACGAAAAGCCATAATGATTGATATGCTTTTGTTCCACACCAAGTTGGCAATTTTATACTAGCTTTATCTTGGGACTTTATGTGAATAATCATAAGACTTTTTTTCCCTGAACTTATAGGAGGCAGTACTGCAGTAGAGTGGATTAGTTCACGTCTTACATATTTTAACTTAAAAATTCAATTTCTAATACGGTTATTCCAATATGAATATTTACTTTTGCCACGACCAATATATCGCTAATGTTTAACAAACAGAAATGTAGATGCATTTTAATTACTTTTTAAACATTAGGAACCTTTCAGATTATTGGTGAATTTGTTCTTTAAATTGATGTTTGGTGGGTTCCATTTTGATGCCTTTGGTGAATAATACGAGAAGTATCTCCATATGATTGCAAATTTGACTTTGAAGCAAAACCATTGATTTGTAGTTATTCTTGTAATCTCACTTCCATAATGTTAGATTTGTTTTTCTTTTCCACATGTTAAGTCATAACCTACTTTATTTTGTTTCTTAAATGTCATTGAAGGTTTATTTGATTAATTTTACAATTAGTCTGACACACTCATAAATAAACCAACAAAGTTAGTCTTGGTTATCTCTGTGTGCCAAGAGGTTTAGTTGCCTACTTAGTGTCGTTTGTATTCTTACTAGGAACGAGAGACGACAGAGTTCGGGAACTTGGGAAAAAGGAAAGAGGTGAGGTATAGAATACTTTGTTTTGCCTATCATTACCAGAATTTTGTTCTTTTAGATGTTTCATAGAGATGGCATCTCAAATCAAGAAGATTAATACTTGTCAGCTATCAACACATCACGCCGTTTACTTTAGACAATATTGAGCAACATAGCCTGCTGTTTGTTTTTACAAAGCCACAACATAATCACCTCATCTACATCATGGGCCTATCATTTTCTTGTGTTGCACCATCTTTCTTGTAGCACATTGTGTATCTATAAGTTACAGAGAAATACAACAAGAGATTGACCATGCTCAAAACTGTTAACACCCAATAAAAATAATCCAACCGGCTCTTGTCTATTGTGTCTTGAAACCATTTGCCTCCGCTTACTCTGCCCACCACACTTACAAGAGCGATATTGCTCATGATCCCAACCCCGCACACGCCCACATTGAATAAAACCATGTATTGACTCAACTCTTCAGGGACTGTTTCTTCTAGGTAAAGCGCAAAGCTATTTTCGTAGATTCCTGTTATTGAACCGAGAAGAACGTACTGTGGGAGCAGCCAGAAAACACTCATGGGGATGGTTTCATATAGCAAACCTTGAGTTCTAACCACTTTGAGCCTCCTGGACTCAACGTGTGCAGCAATGGCGCAGCAGAATACCGAAAGAATAATGGAAACTGGTATACCATACGGCGTTTTGGTTTGTTTTGGTGATTTGGCGTTGCGTTTTGCAGCCATGACGCATAATTCTCGGGATCCTAGCCTTGCAGCCTCACTAAAGAGCAAGAGGAGTGGGAGAGGGAGATTCCAAGATCCGAGCTTGGAGTCCAAATGATTTGCTTGTTCGAGGAAGAAAGTGTTACCAAGGGAGAAAACAATCCCGGAGATGAGAGATGTCGCGAACAAAGGAACCGTGCGTATGACGCTTTTGGTTTGCTCCACTTCTGTCACCCTACAAAGTCTCCATCTATTTTCCTTCTGTTCTTCCAAGGGCTCGTTTTGGAGTATCATCGCAGCTCTGTCCAAGCACCTGAGTTTTAAAAACCAAGAGTTGAAAGTTGCATTCATAAAACAACACAAGAACTAAGTCGTCAATATGTCAAACCTCAAGCTACTTGTGTGGGACTTCAAATCAAGATCACACTCGGTATCTTCATAGAGCTGGTTTAAGTTGTTCGGGTATCCACTAGACCTTTTGGAAGCAGAAGCTGCAAATACCCGGAAAACTGTTGTCAAAGGGCTCCCACCAGGTTTTTCCCGTTTGTATGAACTAGCACCAGACAGAAAAATCAGCATTGCTAAAACTTCGCAGCCAGCAGGGATTGCGAATCTTACAAACCACGGACTTATACGAGGAATCGCAGTAGCAGCAAGTAAAGGGAATACAAAATTCCCAACGTTTCCAATGACAAAGCTAGTGAGCATGGCCGGGTTTCCCTTGTTCCCACTGTCTTCTAGTTGGTCCTCAGTAAACACTCCCAACGAGATTGACCGTCCAAATATACCAACGGATATGATCGTTAGCGCAACGTAGAAAAGCCCCTTTTGTCCTCCACCAGAAAGTATTGGTGATGCTGATATTGCCAAGAACCCAAAACCCTGAACACCAGAGAGGATAAGAACAAAACCATACTACAAAAACTAAAGCTTGGAGGTTGTAAAGAGGAGACAGGTCAAGGTCTTACGAAACTGAATGCTAAAGTAGAGAGGCAGAGCATCCAAAAGTGACCAATAAATGCATCAACTAGAAACTGCATACCAAGATGACCAACAGCAGATACACCAGCAAACACATTCACAACTGCAGCTGCGTCCGTGAACTTGAGCTTCATCTCGTTTGTCAAGTATAGCATTAACATCCAGAGGGTAAACCACGCAACAGTAAAAGCCCATGATAAAACTGAATGGTAAAAAAAAAATTCAATATAAGAATTACTAATCTAAAAGATAAGGATGTTGTTAAAGGCAGTTAGCGTATAAACCACACGATGAACATTTGACTAGAACTGATCAATGTAGAATGTTGGGTGAAAGATTGGATGTGTTCCTTCATCTCAACTTACCAATGACTCGCAGAAAAGACGCCATTAGTACTAAATCAGCTAACTTCTCATGTGGAAACAAAGTCAATGACTAACATTGCTAACAACAAAAGGAATTATGAAAATTGAGACATAATTTTTTTTTTCAATTTTCAATGGAAGTATGAAAATTGAGCCGGAAATTCGACAGAAGGCACAATGGAGGCAAAGACGTGCTTATATATTTTTATAAATTATAAGAGACCGGCTTATATAGTTATATATATATTTACATCATCCTCTGATTAAACTACTGTTAGTCACAACAATCCACAAGGCTGGTATTGTTGATTATGTTATTTAATATTAAGAAATCTCAAGATAAATGAAGAATTTATTAGTAGAACAGGACATTATTTGCCAGTTCATATCAAGCTATAAACTGAAACATACTTGACGGCCAAACAACTATTAATAAAATAGTATAAAAAAACAAGACAAAAATTACTCGAGGAAGAACACGAAACCTTTCTCAGTCTCACAAATGGAATCCTAAGTATATGGACATCATTAGATCACTCGAACTCAAGCATGCACGAGTAGCATGATCTCCTTTGCACGCAGGAGAAACAGAAAAACACACAACCAAGTCAGACGGCGATGGAGGAAGTACATAGAGTCTCGCCTATTCAAGCTGACTTACTCGTGTTTGATTTTGTCTTGTGGATCAAAATAGTTTTACTTAATGGGCCTTATAGCCAATAGTAGACCCAATGTCAGAAGCCTAGCTAGTACAGATTTGACTTTGAGCGTTGTCACATTTTGAAAATTTCGAAATGTTGTTCACTGCAAGGTGATTATTTTCTATGCACCTCTACTATTACAACTAAGAACTAACTCATCCACAAAGAGAGTTAAAATTAGTTGTTTGGTAATAAACTTTTTAATCTAACGACAGGTGAAATAACTACAAACCTTACTACTTTTATCGTCTACATCCATGCAATCCGTAATTATTCCATACTATAGAAAGATATTAAATGAAAGTTCAGATCGGAAACTTATTATTGGAACCAATTGGGTTGAAACTTCCAAATAAAACTAAATTGGGGAATAAATATTGGCAGAGAGGTGAGGTTGTTATCGACAATACTCAATGGTTGTTCAAATATTTAAGAGGCTGCCCAAGTAGATACCCTCGTGATGAATATTAATGGCCGAGTCATAATCATTAGACAATTGTAGACCCAACACTAGACATTGTTTTTTATTATCTATTCATTATTCCATTTATAGATGTAGCAACTCCATAGTATGATATGCTGCTAGTATCTTATATGAACCCGTGATTAACTAGATGTACTTGCACAGACATATACAGATCGATATATGTATCGAACTAATGTGTCTGCACCTAACCTAGACTGGTCATTTAAATTGATATGCGTTTTCTTGGTGTTCTAAATCGATTACTACTTAGTAGATGTCAGTCAACTAAATGATATGTACTAGAGTATTAACAACGGAAATTCATTGTACATATTAAATTCTATAGATGTCTGAAAAAGATTATGTAGTTTTTAGTTTGGAAAGAAGATTATTAGAAAATTACAAAAACTTAACATTAATATATAAAAAGTTATGATCAATCCACTAATTAGTTGGAAACTCATAATAAGTTCAAATTTAACAGTACACTTAACAAGTTTGTCAATTTAAGCTTGCTTTAAATTTTACATATAAAGCAAAAGCTAAAGTTCGAAAATGGACAAAACTGTAGAAAAATATGAACGCCAAAACATGAATCACAGTTATGAACATGGCCTTCAATCCGTAAATTTTTACCCGGTCTGGCTCTTCATAGTTGCCAACTTGCCGCAATTCTATGTCACCAGCCAAAGAGCTCCATAGAACAAAAGTTTAGTCATAAGTCATGCCAAAATTCACCTTCTCATATATATTTAAAACCTGTAGCATGGTCTTGATTTAACGTCAAAATAAATAAAAAAATTCGAGAAACACTTTGAGAGGTGTAACGAGTCTTTTCATCGTGTTTTGTCCATGTGGTGCAATAACTTTCTTATCTGCCAAACAAATCATTTTCGTGAAGAAGATGAATTATTTTATTATGTTACAAAATTATTTTGATCGATTGAAAATGTGCAGACAGTTTGTGAATTCATTGCAGTTTTGCATATTCCTGACATGATCGTGATCGGGTATACCAGCTACTATATATTAACCATTAAAGATAAAACTAAATTTACTTTTATGTATAAATAAAGTAAATTTCATTTTAACTTTAATGGTTAATTATCACTTATGATATACTCTATATGACATCCAGACGTACATTTGATCTTCAGTAGTGGTAATGATAGTACATTGGATATCTTTAGTGGTTATGACTTAACTTATGCTATATTACATTCATATGTACGAAATGCATATACCGTCATAATTAGAAAACCTGTGTCCACCAAATGTTTTGTAAGAAAAATTACATGTTTACACTATATGTTAACAAATATTATATACAAGTATACAACCAACTGACCAGGTAAATGATCATACCAAGTTTTGTTTTTTCTTAAATCATTATTGTACTAAAAGAAAATCTTTAAAATATTACAAAGAAAAACTTGCGAAGAAACAATCATGGAAGCATCGAAGACAAAAGAAACAAACTTATCAATTCTTTGCCCTTTAAATAATAATAGCTAAGCAGCCAAATGAAAAAAGGTTTCAAATCTTTGTATTATTTCTCTTCATCTTTTTTTTTTATCCAATTAATAATCATATCTTCTCCTTCTTCACTGGAACCCTACCGTCGGTACCAGCTAGCATTGCGTACTTATCTTTTCTTGTGAAATTGGTGCACTCAAACCCTAAGGTTCCTGCCAAAACCCTCTGTATGTAATTTGCCACCTCTATCGGCGATTTGCCTCCTTTACATGTCAGCTCGGCCGGAAGCTGTTTAAGGAAAGTGATCTCGAACGTGGGAATGGGATTCATGAACGCGAAGTAAGGATCAAGCAACTTGTAGCCACGTGTAGTTGTACCATTAAACATACTTTGTTTCGTGTTAATCGCCACGGGAACGATCCGGTCCGTGAGCTCGGCGAACAGTGCGCTAAACCGGAGAAGGAAAGGCTCACGGCACGTGGTTCCCTCGGGACAGATCACGAGATCTCCTTCCTCCAAGAGACGCTTGATGTTCGCTGCATCTTTCTCGCGCTGACGAGTCAACGCAACGGCTTTGATTGGAGAGATCAGCTCAGAAAATTTGCTGATACTGTAAGTGACGCAGCTGATTTTCCTGCCTAGCGCGACAGCTGTCACCACCGGGTCGAGGACGGTCCGGTGGTTACAGACCAATAGGTGGCCTGGTTGGCCGGGTTTAGGTGGCGGAGGAGGGTGGCCGTTGACGATTAGTTTGATCCCTGTGAGCTTGTAGTTGTAACGGGCGATGCGTTCGGGTAAAGGAATATTCGTGTAGACTCGGATAAGAGAGACTAGGAAACCGACGGGAAGCCAAAGGAGAGTTAGCAGAGCAACTAACGGCGTTGGACGTTGGACTAATCTGCCCTCGTGGAATATTATAGGGCTTAAGAGTTTATTTCTTTGTAGTGGTTCGCATTTGGTACGTGGCACCATGTAACCCTCCTGCAGTCAGTAATCACAAATGTTATATTAATTGAAGCACAAAAGTAGTTATGATTTGTACGTAATTTGTCTAGTAGCATGCACTTTTCATTTTATTCTTATCATATAGGAGATGGAGATGCGACACCAAAGCAGTCACGAGGGAGACATGTGTGTAGTTGTGTACCATCAAATTTATTAGGGGTTAGAAAAACATCTATCAATATTACATGTGCACGTAACTTATGGAATTACTTAGGATTAGGTCATTGAGTAGCAGTTTACGAAATGAATGGAGAGTAAAAAAGAACACAACAAAATATATATGATCATGGCTTTTACATGAAAACAAAAACAAAAACAAAAACAAAAACAAAAACAAAAACAAAAACAAAATCAAAAACAAAAACAAAAAAAAAACAAAAAACCGGTGGTTCTGTATGAAGAACCTAAGTTATTATTTTTTTTTTTAACACAACCTAAGTTATTATTTTTATCACAGAGTTTCCTTATTCAGTTGAAAGGTTTTCAGAAAAACAAAATTAAAATTTCTATGATCATTGGGTTTGGGTAGATAAGAAAGTTTAATAGGTAAAATGACTATAGGCTATAGCCTTTTTTATTTGCAACAAAAAAAAACCATTTAATGGGGGAGGTGATATTTTTCTAAAGAACATTTATTTAATTTAGTTTGACAAAAGAAAAACAGTATATTCAGCGTAAAAGAACATGTTATCTAGAATAATTAATTTTTTTCTTATATTATAGTTATCTACCTAATTTTATCGTCATTAAGTGCTACAACAGATTTTTTTATAAAATATATATTATTGCCCACAAATTATTGGAAGACTAGTAAAGACTAAACATCACAGGACAACACAATAACCACTATACCAAAAAAGTTGCACGTACGTCCAAGTTCCATCGACATATTATATAGTCATAATGTCGTGACTATAGGTATTTAATGAGTTAGATAGTAATAAAAAGATACGAAAATGACATATCATAGAAAAAAGGAAGAGAAAATGGCGGAAATAACCTTGCAAATTGACATGAAATCGTGGTCTGTCTTACTATCGCCAAGCCCCAAATCAGGTAAATCAGACGCAACGCCACCAAACTCTCTCAAAACGGCCTCGCGTTTGTGTTGACTGACAAGAACACCGGGTCTTCTAGCAAAACCGGTTGCCCGACCCGATTTGGAGACCTCGAGCTCTGTTCCAAGAACTTTATCGACTCCTAGGAACGCCTTCACGAACGGTTCGACCATGATCCTTGGACTCGCTGTTACTATATACCGTTTCCCGAATGTGTTGAAGATACGCCACGCGTCCGGCCTCACGTCCTCCGCGTAGAACCTTGGAAGGACGGAACGGACCACGAGCTCGACGTCTCGGATCTTGAGACCCGCGAAGGTGATAAAGATGAAGACGTTGATGGCTAGGGTCTCGGAAATGGAGAGGTACGTGAGGTAAACGAACGGTACGGATGCGAGAAGGATCAACGCGCGGAGCAAGCTCCCTGCTTCGAGGGCCACGAGGAAATAATAAGGAAATGCGCTACGAGAGATTAGTAACGTCCCGTCAAGATCAGCGGCAACGGTTTGGTTCGACCGGTCCTTAACCTCGTATCTTGATATCGGCTCGAACCGACGCCGCTTCTCCTGAGCCCCCATCAGGGAATAAGTAGGAGAGAGCAGATAAAAGAAAAGAAGAGAAGAGAGGGAGAGAGAGGGAGATTTGGAAGGTGAGAATGGATATGGATTGGTGAATACTTTTAAGAGTGTTGTTTATATAAAGAGAAGCGAGAGAGAATGGGCATGATTTTGTTGTTGTGGTGGTTTGATACTAGTGTGCCAAAGAAATATATGCTTTTGATTTTTCAACGGTAAAAGAAAGGAAAAACAGTATCTATAATAGATAATAATATCTGTGTGACTATAACCGTTGTCATGTAAATTAATTAGTCGATCTTCCGAATACGTAAGGAAGTGTTTGGAGAAAATAATGGTCACAAAAGTGGATATCAAAAATTGATTAATTGTAACGTGTAATATAGAGAAAGATGAGAGTTAAGGTTGGTAAAGACCGACACCAATCTATTGATTAGCCAAAAACTATGGAAAACTTTTTAGCTGAGCTTTATAGTTAGAGCATCCACCTCTTTCTTCTTTTATTTTTCTGTTCAAAGCACCCACTTCTCTCAATATCTAGTTTTCTTTTCTTCTTAAATCGTGAAACTCTTGATTATCTATAAATTTAATTATTTTTTTTAACTTTTTCTCTATTTTATGGAGATTGATTTTGCAGGTTTTTTTAACTTTAATTAAGATTAATTATGCAAATCCAACAAATTATGGAGCATCTGAATTACTATTAGCTCACGATTATAAGGAAGTGTGTAGATTAGTGTCTGTATATTGTTGGAAAAATAACTAAGAAATTTGAGTATTGAAGATTTGATAATATGTATAAATTTATAAAAATCATCTTTATGGAATTGAAGAAATATTTACCAAACATTAATTAGTCAAAGTGGTTACACCAAAGTGGGGTAAAATGGGTGCAATGGACCTAGAAAGCTAGTAATAATAATATATTAACACATACAAATGTTCACTAATATCTGTTCAGTGCAATGTTTGAGATGCTAACTCATTAGTATAATTAAAGATCAAAAACTATGGTGAAATGTATGATTAGAAATACACAGGTGGACGGACACATTAAATCCCCACAATCACAAACCTAAAAAAACAAAAGAGAAATGCAAGCTCAAAAAAAATTGTAAACGATATTAGAAATCCACTGGACTAATTAACAACTAATGAACAAAAGAAAACAACTAATGAACCAGAAACATGAAAACTGAAGTTACTGAACTGAGCCAAATTTTACCCGGGAAGAGATCGTAATCGCCAGAGTTATACTAAAAACCATGAGACACGAGAAACACGAAACCAAAGAATGGTTTAAAACATTCTTAACTCTTAAAGCAGCAGTAGCAACAAAAAATAAACGCACGAATAAAATTGCATGTATAGTTTTTTATTTATTCATCTTGAGTGCATATCAATAATGATGAAAAACATGTAGATGAGTATTGGCAAAAAAAGTTTATTTGAAGAGGAGAACATAAACACATTAGAGATTTACTTTAATTTTTCTGATGAGATTTTTTTCTTGTTATATTTTTTTAACATCTGAAAGTTTTATTCAAATAATTTAAATGATTAAAAGTGTACTGTAATATTCTAGAAAAATAAAATAAGGAAAGGTTTTTGCGTGATCGTTTCCTATTTGAAGTTTTGAGTCATATTAACCCAATTGTGGCAATGTCAACACAGCACGCATAACTTGATTTTAAGAGAATATATAGCATGTAACTATGTTGCCCAAAAAAAAAATAGATAGTATGTAACGACAAGTGATGATACTGAGTTGAAAAATAAAAGAAATAGATTAGCATTGATATCCATTTGTACATAGATCTTTTACGGGGATTTCAGTATATCATATTTGTTTTTATGGAAGTCACTAAAATTGACTAAAAATGAACAATGTCACTTTGTTGTTGTGTTTAGTTGGTATATAGTACTTGTGGACATGGTCACGTGATCGTCACAATATATTACAATTCCTAATGTGATGACATGAGTAAGCCTGTTATTGATGATAATTGAAATTCGAGATTTAAAGCTTAATGAAATTCTAGTTTTCTCACAAGTTTAAAAGAGTTATTTCTGATACTTTCAGAAATTTGGAAAATGGTAAGCATAGAAAATTTAGTGGGATCAATTCCAAAGATTGCTAAAATGGAATTGATAGAGTTGTCGTTCATTCTTTTTAGTATAATAGATGAACAATCTTTTATTAATTTGTTACTAGTTAGAATGGGTTAGAATAGGTTAGAATAGATGGAATTTGTTTTATATGTTGATAATAAGATTTTTGTCTTGCAATCAATTACTCAAACCCTACTATTCATGTCATTATAGTATTTGAGATATCAATTCATGTAAAGGGGATATTGAACACACTAATGATGCAGTTTCATGTTTAATCCAAGTGTAAACAAAGGTGAAGTGTCTAACAACCTAATGAGCAATGATCAAAAGTAAAGCAAAGCTAAAAACAGAGGAAATGTAATAAGAGAGAGAGGTATTAGACTCATGGATCAAGAATCAAAGACCTTCAGATGACTAAGTGGTGACAAGGGGTGCTAGACACAAACAAACAATCATTTCTAAGCAATTAGGTAAAAGATAGACCAAAACACTCTCATGCAATGATCATATGAAACCAAGATTCAATCAACAACTCCCATTGGCAATCAAAACAAGGATTCATGCAATAGCAACAGGCCTAAACAATAAGAACCATCCTAGAAACCCAAGAACCAAAATGATAAATCATATCACTCCCATGAATATGACCCTAAGCAATTCTAACAAATGCATCAACTTCCATTGG
>KE155948.1:431383-448153 GCA_000411075.1 Sisymbrium irio
TAAAATTAAAAACTTAAAATAGATATAAAGCTCATAAACCCATTTGAAGAAAAAAAAAGTTAAAACTGAAATAACTTTTTTTTGGTTTTTGAATATAGATAATTTGATTTTTAACATAAAAAAAGCACAATCCGTGCGTTGCACGGACCCAACCCTAATGATATATATTATGATACAACGTAACGTACGCAAATCATCCTCTTCCAAAAAGTTGAATTTGTTATTACTTCACAAAGAAGAAAAATGTAAAGGGCCAAATATAAATTATATTGTTAGTTCTAGCAAAAGGTTGAATTATCAATAAATAATCTTATTTTTGAGCTATCCAAACTATGATGTTAATGACAAATAAAATAACAATTTTCTTTAGTTCGTTTTAAGCTTATCATTGTTCAGGGACAGCTTTGATAGGCACATTACTTAGTATGTATGCCCATCTCGAATAAGACTTATAGATGAGACTTGCACCCATCTGGCCATCTCCGTCTTAACTTCCAAAGGTTGGGACAATATCGCTAAGTATCTATCAATTCTCGAGACCCGTTGGCGGCTTGACAGCCAACAAGGGAGGGGCAATTGTTGTCCCCTTTAACTTTTTCAGAATTAGCCTGCTTATATATAGCTGGCTTGAACTCATTGTTTTCGTGATCCCCGACCTTAGCCATCTGATTGCTTCTGCTACACGTCATTCGTTACGCTAGTTTTGGAGATGGAGACTTCGCAAGTTGCATTGATGCAATTTATTTTCGGTCATGATGGTAATTTTGATAGAGATAATGTCATAATGAAGCCTTTGGACAGCCATGCTACAGCTCGGCCTTTTAGTTTTCCTTAAACTTCTCTATTTTGGGCTTTCCAAGGCCGTGAAGCTTCTGTATGATACTGGGCCAATGTTTAACTTGTCTTCTGTTTCCATTTCTTTCGTCTCTCGATAAATCACATTCGAAAAAGGGAGGAAACAGTTCTCTAGATAAAAAGTGGGTTTCGGAAACAACAATTAGGAACAAGTCATTTATAATGTAATCTAGATATTGATAAGAAAACGTACGTAGGAGTAGGAAGTAATATCAGAGTATGATAAAATTATACTATTTTTGAAAGAAAATAGAAAATTATGGTAATGGGAACTCACTAGATATAGATTTTGTATAATTGTAATTTTGTAAATTTTAATAAACTTGTTCTGATATAGTCATATGTCATCAACGATATACTTTTTTTTTCAAATTATGACAAAGAATTAGTATTCAACCTATTGCTATAATGGCAATGGATTTGGCCGGCGATGGAATATGGTAACGTAAATAGTGAA
Organism: Sisymbrium irio; assembly: GCA_000411075.1. Lineage (NCBI taxonomy): Eukaryota > Viridiplantae > Streptophyta > Magnoliopsida > Brassicales > Brassicaceae > Sisymbrium > Sisymbrium irio. Next base: position 432,696 of record KE155948.1, read on the forward strand.
ATTGAGTTTTTAATTACACGGTGACGCGTTCAGTTTGATTTTAGAAATTGAATGCCTAAGAAGAAAAAAAAGAATAGTTTAAAAGCTGTTTGCTGAAAAAGAAAAACAAAGAACAAAACTCTTTTGATGAACTTTAAATAATAAAAATATAGGAGAAAATAAAAAGTAGCAAATAAAGTTGCCCGTAGAAAAATTCAAAAGACTATTTAAGCCGGAAGCGCAGGCTCTTATCTTTTCCATTCAATGTCTGCCACCTCCTGTCCAATCCACTCGTGCAATTTAAGAAGAAAATGAAAAAGACAACAAAAATAGAATGGAAACGGAAAGACAAACAACCGAGAAAGTCGATTATGGCCTCTTTATCTCTTTTTATCATATCTAAAAAATATGAATTTTTAGCATTATTTTGTTTATCTTTGAAGCGTGTCATACAGCAGTGGCATGTAACACATAAAATTTAGTATAAATAAAAGTTTGTTTTAAAATATGATCTTTATAATTTTGGACTATAAATAAAATCTTAAAACATTTATTTTTTTCTTAAAACATTTATTGGAATATTATGTTTGTTTTTCTGGCGGAGCTTTTGGTGTCATCGGTACGGCGTCTCATATATGCATCCAGATAGATCGAGACTATTGAGAGACGACTGATAAATTTACTTTGTTGTTTATATAGGTTTGAGTCTTAATGATTGATGATACGGGTCATAAATATTTCAAGGGACAGTACTGGCGGAAAATAGAAATATTCGTCACGAGATTTTAACTCCTTTTAATCAATTGCTATCATCTCAAATAACTGACTTGAACATGAGAATGTCTTCAAAACAACAACACACTGGTTCTGTAAAAAAGTTATCAGCCGTTTGTTGTCTTGTGTAATTCTGGTTGCTTTCCAATGTTCGAGTCATCTGCAGAGGTACAAACAAATTTTTCCCCAACAACTGGTAATAGTACCAACTTTCAAACTAAAATTCAGAATGGTATCAATACATTGTCGTTGATAACATACACCAAAACCGGAATGAATGTACATGATAATAAACTATAAATGAGCTCTGAATAAATACCACGCGACAGCCACGTGCTGCGATTTAGACGTCGTTCTCTGTCGTTCGATCCTTTCCCTGAATGTTTGGCTTCAGTTCTTCTCAAGTCGTTAAAGTCTGTCCACAAGTCTCAAAGATAACCATTAGGTCCATTGCAATGACATAATCACCCTTTTAATTGAATAAGCGAGGCTTTCCCGATAGAAATGTTTAGGTAATTTCTTATGTCAAATCATTTGTTGTGTTACAGTCGAATGGGTCCTCAAGTGTTACTTGTGGTTTTTAGTGGGGTCAATTTAAGATAACGTCAAATATATAGATTCCAAAGCGAAGATAAGGTATAAATTCTTAGAGATTATAATAAATACCTATAAGGTACAATGTACAGTGTAAATCGATAAGCTACCTAGCAACTCGAGAATATATACAAAATGTATTGAATCTTAACATGTATGCAACTAAACTAATATTGAATCATTACATGTATGCAACTAAACTAATGTTATGTAATTTATCATCATTAAAATTTATATCCTCAAACTTCTCATTATACTGATCTAATTAGTGTAGCGCCATTTCAACTAATCAACTGCGAGTAAAAAAGTTTCCAAAAGAAATTGATCCCAAAGAAAATTTGCATTTTTATATTTATCATTCGAACCCCACACTATTTGTTACTAAAACCTGCTTAGTACTAAAATTTGATTTTAATCCTCGTGATATAGATTTTTATCTAAATTATCAACTCAATATTTATCTCAAAGATTTTCAAACAATCATGAAAAAGCGCTAAAATTATTAGTACTAAAACTTTGAACATATGTGGAGTATAAGTACTAAGTACGTAGTCCCCACTTACCTACTGCTAAAAGATGAATGAGCACATTTATTCTCGATGAAAACCCTTTTCTTAATTTCAACTTCCTTTTTTGATAGTGGTTTTATTTCAACTTCATAATACTATTATTTTGTTGTTAATTTGACCCTATACAATTAACATTACACACAACACCACTTTGGTGTGAAACACCAAAAGGTCCTTCTTTTTCGGTTTTACAGTCCCTCTACAATGGATCTTTAACAACCCAAATAGCTTTGCCAATTCGTTTTCTTAATTCTTGTGACTTTGGAAAAGGAAACCCAACCTGTGGTTAGGTTTATTTATTTTCCTTTTGATATACCCATGAATAACGCTAGGCCTTATTGTATAAAATAATATTAGGAGACACATTAAGAATTAGCTTTTAGTTTCAAATTCAAGCGTGTGTAATTATATGATTCTTTGTGAGTTGGATAGGAATTTATAAGAAAACGAAAGGTGGTGGCCTGATGCTCACATGAATCCAACTAGTAATTCAAAGGGTCTTTCTGAGCCCTTAAATTCATTTTTCTTAAAGACACGTTGAGATTTTTACAAAAGAAAGCAGGTGTAGCCTTTTATAGTTTTTGTTTTGTTATAAATAATGATAATCAATGGCTATATTTTGGTATAGATATTTTACTATCCGACCTTGAATCAGGGCTTTGTTTTATAAATAATGATAACCAATGGCTATATTTTGGAAAATAAGATACAATATCTATGAATGGCATTATAGAAGCAAATGGCTGGTGTTTTCTCAAATTTATTAAACATACTTCAGTTCTATTATATTTATATACTTACATGGCTTATTGTATAAACACTAATTCATGTTATTAATTTTGTAGTCGTCCAAGAGCATACTGTTAAAATCATATTAAATCAAAAGTTATAACGCAGATGGTTACATATACGTGCGTTCTTCTTTCTATTTGTCATCCAACACGACAGTCTGACACAACCATTTTTCTGTGAAACCGGATGCGTGCGGCACTAGCACCAGATAACAATTTACGAAGAGAAATGTCCTTTGTATGAAAAAGTCACGTGGACTTCATGGGGAGAGAGTTATTTACTTCAGCTTGCGGAAGAAATCCAATCACTTAGTAACGAATGTTTGAAGCCCATGCAGTACACAGTACATTATATACTCCATATTCTTTCAAAATATAAGCTGTTTAAAGGCAAAATAATAAAATAATATTTTATGTTCAAAAAACAAGTAATAAACTAAGTACGTATTGGTTCAAAAAAATATGCGACAGATATAAAGCTCGAAATCCTATCGACATTCACCTACTACCTAAGCCTTAATCCTAGCCCATAGTAATGCGGATCTACTCCCTAAACAAAACGATTTTGTTATCAATATTGATTAATTTGTTGAAAAAGTATGGAAAGTCAATGTTTTTTTTATCATCCAGACGTCCGAACCCTTGCGAATTGCGATACCCGACTAAATTTTGGAGGTTCAATCAAACGTGAATTCATATTATGGTGATCAGTGCTATTCGGACCTATGTGGTGGAAAGTTATTTGTAGTTATTTGCCATTGGACTAAGATAACTGGGTTTGAAAAGTTAATGCTATTCTAAATTTTTCGTATGATTTGTAAATTATTCTTTTACTATTGTTCTTTTATCTCTATGGTTAAACTATTCGAAATTTCGTATCTTTCCCGAGCATTGTCTCAACTCTCAAGGAAGAGTCGAATCGGGGTGGCACAACCAGGATTTGCTTGTAACCTGCACGGCTGTACCATTCACTCAGTCTTACTAGCGATTTTTACTGCTATTACTCAAGAGGAGTTACATAACAATTTTTTTTTATATGTTTTTAGAGGGGAGCAAAAATATTGAGTGGGCACAGAAAATATCAACGGTAGAGTAGTGGAGAGTAAGAAAGATTTTTGACTCATTTATTTTGTTTGGCTACTTGTAATGAAGTGTAGACGAACGACTAAGTGAATCCAGACATATCTCACGTGGTGTTGTATCCGGAAGTTTACGCATCTGACATTAATAATACAAAATTATGTATTCATATGCAGCACTGTGTCTTAATATCAGTCTGATCTGTGGGCATTAATTTCTGCAGTTCCATTCTTCTTTATTTTTCTTTTGGTGAATCATTTCATTGGCATTTTTGTTTATTTACAAGGAGCGTATAATCATGGGTGCGATAAAGATACTGAGTTTATTAATTCATAAATTGTTAGCATGTACTTAATTTTTGGTATTCGCAGGGTCAACATACTCAAAAAGTTAAAACTACGCAACCCAAAAGAGAAAAAAAGTCAAAGATATCCACCTTACGAAGACGACGTAAACTGTTATTAAGAACCACTTCTTTTACGTAATACTTCAATGATCACTTGTTCTTATATCTCCGGCACGGAAGCTTACGAATGTTTCCCTTTAGTTCAGTCAATAATTATTACGTACAGAACTTCCAAAAAGATAACTAGCTAAAGAACTTAAAATTACGTAAAGAACTTAAAATTTTCTCATTTTTACATGGTAAAACGGTGAAAGATGAGAGCATCTGTAGAAAAAAAAAATGATGAAAACAAACTGTTCAAACCTAATAGTATGTTTTTCTGTTTGTATTGTTTGAAGTAAAATTGCAAAATCATTTTGTTTAACTGACTTGTTTTTGCCGAAACTTGTAATTGTTGCAAAATGGAACGAAACTATATATATCATTTTCTCATGATTATTATTCCGTAAAAAAATAAAATCAAAAAGCTTTCGTCTACAAAAAATTATTTTAGCATGATTTTTTATTTTTAGATTTAGAATAAAGCTATTTGATATTTATATAATTGATAATTTCATAACAAAATAGATTCATAGATAATATCTAATCATTTGTACTTTTTGTCAACAATCATTTGTGCCTAGAAATAACTTCTGACTGTTGACAAAATGATTAATGTTATATATGAATGTTTACTGCTGCTGGAAATATTAAAAGAGTGTGCTATGTTACACTTATTTTGTGCAATTCTTTACCAACGTTAAGTGAAAAGGTAAGTTAAGGTGAAGGTGAGATGCTTAAAGTTGCAAGGTACAATTATCACAACTGCTTCATGCTTGGTCTAAAGATATTATCATGCAGACTCATGATTTTAGTTTACCGCATTAGTTTCATGTTAATGTGGTGCACCATGGAGCCCCTTTGAACTAGACATGTTTCTGAATCATCATCCATTTTACAACATATCAGACAGTATAATATAAATCTTCACCTCATTAGAAACATTCTCTTGACTAGATTTATCATCTTAAAAAAATGGTCAACTTTATCGAACTTTATAAGAAAAAATGGTATGCGAAAAAAACTAAAATATCTCTGTGGCATATTTATAGGGCTACTGGAGTATTGTTTTGTGTTACAGGACTTAATTTTCTTAAATTAACAAATATCGATGTACAAAATTTCAATAAATTAATGACAGCAGCCAGCTTATAACGCATAGCTTATACTATTCGAAATTACAGTGCGTTGAACAAAAAGTAGAAAATTGGAACACAACTTACAAGTGTAAAACTCTCTTCCTTTGTGAGAAACGAGATGGAGCACATCGAGAACGTTATGCCGGCAACGCGATCTCAGCCGCTGCTCTGGTTCCATAGCCAAAAAGGCTTGCCAACACATACAAAAACATTTATTGCGATCTAATTTGGAAATTTGATGAGTAAAATTTACTTCTCAGCATCCGTTGACATTTTAGTTAAATAATGATGTGGACTTTTCAACTAGTAGTTAAACACAGGTTTGAAGAACGTCCTCCGCAAAGGATTCTCATCGATCAATTTCAAGACAGATCGTTTATAGTTGTGATAAAACTGATTGAATAAGAAAACGAGCAGCCAATTTAGCTTTTAAGCTGGAAAAATACATTACACATATTTTTTTAATAACTTTTATTAAAAAATAGTATGTGTATGCAGTATTATATTTTCCCATATCGATTTTATGATTCCAATGTGATTAACATCCATATCTCATTGTCTAAAACCATTATTAAAAAAAAAATTTAAAAGGTAAATAATAATAATTTTTATTGATTATTATTGATAAGTTATTAACTTTGAGAAAAAATGATTTTTTGAATCATTATTGATATAAAGTTATTAGAAATTTCTACTAATCATAAAAAATAATACATTTATTATCAAATTTTAATATGTTCGAATACATTAAAAATTATTATTGAGAACTAGAAAGAATAGTTGTTTTCTGTAAAACAAAAAAACACAATTTTTTGTATGAAATATTGGATTAATTTGTAAATTACTTTTCAAAATTGAGGTTATGTTCGTACATTTATTTGGATTTTTAATTAGACGGTTGATCAACACATCATAAAATCATCATTTTTGAAAGAGGACTTATGCTCGGGTTCAATAAAGTCAAAATTTTATCCTAACCATAAAGTAATCACATTTTTAATAATTCTCGTGATTCTAAAAAAAAGTTCAACCCTAAGACTTATCATGAGATTCGAAAAAATTATGTTAAATTACTCGAATTCCAGTAACAAATGAACTCGAACTAGATGGCAATAAGCTATTAACTTTCTTTTACCATTGGACCAAGATGACTTTGTTTAAAAAACCATTTTTAACAAAAGGAAAACAATAATTATTTTTACTAGCGTTTGCTTATTATATTGTGATATGATATTGGAATGGGATGTTTGTTTGGGTGAACGGTGGTTGTAAAAAGTTGGACTAAGGCCATTTTTTTTTAACTGCTCGAATGTAATATGACCAAAATAGTTAGATAAAGCCGGTTTGATTGGACTAAAACCATTCTTTGAGTAAGTTGATCGGATAGATGATGAAATGAAGATCACCAGCAGAATTTTGTGATAAAATCATGAATCAAGTCTATGTACACATTAGACTATGATCCATACTTTGTAGTCTAGAAAGAATCAGAAACTACTAGAATAATAAGTAATGAACAAAACTTTTTTCAAAATAATTAAATACTCATTTGGAAAAGACAAAAAAAAATATTTTTTATAATAGAAAAGTTATCATATTTTTTGGTTAGTTTATGATTTTATGTAATTTATGACCTTTATAGTAAATTACGTTATAAAGAAATTATATACAAGAAAAAAAAAACTAAAATCAAATAATAGTCTTTTGTCACTAATTAAACTTTTAATATTGAATGAGATCATTTTGATCGTTTAGATGGATGGTGGTGATTGAAATTTGGACTAAAATCATCCTCTTTTCAATGGTTTAACGAAATATGGATGAAATGGTTAGATAAAATGAATTCAACTGGAGTATCTTTTAGAGAGTAAAAGAGAAAGATGGTTAGAGATTTCTAAAAAACTATTTATTTTATTTTGTTTAAAGGATTCAAATTTTTTGCAAAGTCACATACCTCATCTCATGTGGCAGAATGAGTTAGGTATCGTTAGAACTTTATTTTCGTGACTCAGCTCTATGGTGTTTTTAATGGTGAGTTTCCCTCTAGAAACAGAAGTTCTAGGTGCTAGAGTGACTTTGGTAATGGCGAATAATCGAATTATAAAGAAGCTGATTGACAAATTTGATTTCCTTCAACTTATCAATGCCATCAACTTGAATTCGACAATTGCTGAGATCCACAGAGCCTTGGCTGGCATCATTATATATTTTTATATGCAGGTTATTTTTTCTGATCTATCTTTTCATTTTATTGTGAGTAAACAACAAATAGTCGATAGACTTCTAAATATACAACTTACGTTTGTATGAAAATGAAAATTAATAATCTATACTATTTAAAATATAAAATATATATAAAAAACCATTTATTTTCATTTATGATTTACAAAAAATTCATTGAAATTTATTAAAAATGTTAACATTTATTAATGATAATTTAGACTAAACATATACTTAAATTATAATAGATTTACTTGATCGCATATAATTATACAGAAATTAATTATCAGAAATAAAAATATATTAATTATATATAAACTAAATAATTTAAAATAATAGATTTCGCTTTCCTAATTAATTAAAAATGAAAACATGATAAAAATAATATATATATTAGATATTAAATTAAATAATAATATAATAAATCATTTATTTTTATAAACCATAAAATCAAATTTTGGTAATATACACAAAAATAACATAAAATATATTTGATAAATAAATACAGAAAGTAACATACACATATATTTTATTTTTAATTTGATATATATATTATTAAAAAAATTTGATAGTTTTAATTTAAATATGTTAAATATATAAATAATCTAAAAACGAATTAAATAGACTAATCAATTCATTTTAACTATAATTAACTCATTTTAACTATAAAGCCATCAAAAATAATTTAGTGGCGACAAAATTATCATATTTTACTTTTTCGAAATATTTATAAAATAAAAATTTAATTAGAAAGATATTTGAAAATAAAAGAAAAATTAATAATATACTATATAATTTCATATACTTAAAAAAACGATCAGTATATCTCAAATTAGAACTTTTAAAAAATCTATTTTTTAATAAGTATGAAAATAAAAATCAATTAAACATATCATCATCTTTCATAATATATCTATACAAGAATGAAATTATTAACATATCTTAAATTTTTAAATTAGTAATACACATTATTTAAAAAAAAATCATCTTAAAAAGGAGATATAATCTATTATATTATTAATAAATATAAATATAACATTAAAGTTTCATTTAATTTTTAGAAAATATATTAAAATTTTAGTTATCTAATTTTTTAAAAAAAATAAGAAATATTATAAAATAGTTTTATTGAATATATTGGTTAATGTATGAGTCAATATTATTGGGTTCGATCATGTATCATTTTAATTTGCTGGCTTTTGGTTTTTATGAAATATTGAAAAAAAAATAACGCATATAACTAATAATAACATAGTTATTTAAATTTAAAAATTATAAATTAATTAAATTAAATTATACTGCACTCACGCACATATCTAATTTTTATTAAAATTAAAAGAAGGGATTGCACACCAAAAAAAAAAAATCGCAACTGTTAAATAGTTCGGTCAACATATGTGACAATGTTTAACCAAAAAAAAATGTCACAATGAATCATTCCTTATGTATGTGGACTGACGACGTCATGCTGCTGTCATTTTCGCACCTGATATATATTTGATGGTAAGTAAGTACACGTAGAAAAATCTTCTAGGGATTTAGCGAATCACTTTCTCATTCCACTAGTTTCTAATTTCTATCAGTTTACGAGGTTTGTCTTTAGCTAATTTTTTTTTCTTTAAACCATTGTCTTTAGCTAATTTGTGGATTGTTTTAACGAACTTATAATGGTGTTACGAATATTATTTAATATACAAATTATTAATAAAAAATTATCTGAGAATAATTTTTGAGGTATAGTTTTAAAATCTGAGAGCTAGCTTTTAATCATAAACTATACTAACTTATTATCTCGATTTCATTTGATTAATATGTGAAAAAATGATAGTACTCTCTCGTTCTTTAAAAAATAATGTTTTAGAAAAATATTTGTTTCATAAGTATTGAGTTTCTCATTTTCATTTTGATAAGTATAATTTTAGTTATATCGTCTCATATCGTCCTATCTCAAGCATCAATAATCATCATTAGTTCTCAACCAAATCTTGCAAAATCGACAGCACCTTGAACATGAAATCCTTCTTGATATTATTCAAGCTTTACACGTCTCTTTCTTCTTCGTATTTCTAATATCATTTAATCACTCATTTTTATATCAAGATTTAAATGTATTAAAAATTATCATAGGTATATATAACATATGCAGTTAACTTTTTTTTTAGCAAATAAAAAATACGATTGACATCTTAATACTATATTAAATCATGCTGCAGGTCTAGTTGATTCATTGGTCAAATAAATTAGAGATTACATTTTTTATATTAAATTAATAATCGGTTAAGGAATAGTAAAGTAAAATCCTTGGAAAATTTAGAAAATCATTGTAAGTTTAATACTGTCGTGTTGTATATATAGTCCCATTAGGCCATTTACCTACAGTACAGATGAGCGATGGAGAATCTACGATAGATTCAAACGTTTCGTTGACTACTCCAAATCTTTCAAACAAAATTATTCATTAAGACCACTCAAAAGCCAATTAAAACAATCCGTAAAGCACGAGAGAATGATAAGGTGTCTGTTTCTTGGTGTCGTTTCAGATAAATCACATGTACCAAAAAAAAGCAATTTTCCTAACAAAAATGATTTTCTTAAACTCTTCCTTCTCGACAAACTACTTTGTTTCAAGGGAATTTCAAATGGTAAGAAGAGTTTGAATTTCTTATTTTCTTAGTTTATAAGAAATTTATGGTAAACAAATGTTTTAATATTATCCACGTTTCTTACACTCTTTGCGGTAAAGAAAAACAAAAATCTTGACTTCTTTTTAGTTGAACTGAATGATTATTAGTCTATTAGTAAGTAAAAAGAAAAGAAAAAAGTAAGTACCAGTCTTCAAAAAACTTGGGCCATCTGTGGCTGAAGTGGAATCCACTATTTCGGTTTGGATTCTATGGCTGTGAATGGTGATATTAAAATATGCGGTTTTCACAGTTTTTTAAATAACCGTTTATAAACTGTTTATTACAAAAAACTGTATTATTTTGAACTGTTTATTACAAAAAACTGCATTTATACCGTATAACATACGAATTACAGTTGAACTGTACCACATTTTCAATTTGCCTTTTTCGTACTATAAAACCGCAGTTACCATTTGGACCCGATGATTTTAAAACATCTCCAATAGAATATTTAAATTATTTATTTATGAAATTTTTAAAAGCAAAAGAGAAAAAAGAATTGAAAGATTGTATCTTGTTTAATTTATTTTTAATTACATTAGAACCTCTCGTAACATATGTCAATTTGAATGTTCAGTTTTATCTTAAAGAGTAAAACTTAAATACGTTTCCAAGAAATATCAAACATATTAATAAATAATTGGTAAAATACCCAAATAAGTAGTTTTAGCATTAGAGATGCTCTAAAGTACTATTTTAAAATTATGTGGTGACCAGTAAAAAAACCATTTCGTTTGTTTCTTTTAAAAACTACTATGTGCCCAAATTAGTACGTATTCACACCAGATTTAAATAAAATAATATGTTCTGCTTAATCTATTTTTGCGTTAAGGTTTTGTGCTCTTATGTTTTAGAAAATCATAAATAAAAAAAGATTTGTTAAATAAAATGGTTCTCTCTCAAGCTGTGATGCTAGTTGTGATATACTCCTTAATCCATGAGAGCTCTTGATCCAATCTAATAAACTCATCGAGAGGAGATAAACTGTAGATAAAGTTATGGCGCATTTTGGAGTAATACACAGTAGAGACCATTCAATATTCAATTTTAGTGGGGTATGCTAATAAATCACTTGAAACTGAATGGGAAAAAGGTTATTAAGCACATGGAATCATAAGTAAAACTGGTAGATAAAAAAATAAAGAATTGAAAAAGGTAAGAACGGTAATAAAAATAAACGGAAATATTTAAAACAAATGGAAAGGCCGCAAGAAAAAGGTGGGGCCCAAGTGAAGGGAGCAGAAGGGAACAAGGTCCGAAAATTGATCCCCGTTGGAAAGACCAATCTCTGCTCTCCATATCCTTCTTCTCATCATTACTTCTCCCACTCTTTCCCATTTCTAATTTTCATTACATCTTGCGTTATTATTTACTGCTATTATCAATTTTTTAATTTATCACAAGTCTAGTAACAAAGCGTAGTTTTCAGTGCAGTATAAATATATATATATATATATCGACAACCAAATAATACCATGTCCGTGTTACAAAATCTATTGTTGTTGAACGCGTATAGTTCTCGTGTTTTTTCGTATTGCCAGTTTCTTGCTTCGTATGTGATCCGTTTCATCCGTGTTCTTGATTCAAGCTCGAACAATTTATAATGTACCAAAGTTATCGTTTGAACGCATTCTTTGCTTCTGGTTGTTATTTTCAAGATTAATACCTTTTTAACATTGAATGTAAAATATTGTTGACCAAACTATATATATATAAAACAAAACAATTTGGGAAAGTAAGTGAATTACATGACTATATACTCGTCTTGAATATTACAAAGAAGCTGAAAAATCGATTTGACCACACAACTCTCTTTGTCACTCAAGAAGTATGTAAAAAATTTAGATGGTAAAAGAGTTTCAAAATGTGGAAATACAGCATTAACTAATTTGACTCTTTCTACTATGTTCCTGATGTGGAATATGACGAGCCGACAATAGAAGAAACATTCGATCAGAGAATGGTGAGAAACACATAAGTGGCTAACAAAAGATTTGTGAACTCATTGGCCTGAACAACTTTGTTGGTCCCAAGTTTCAACTAACCTGTGTGAATGTGTGATCTGTATTTAATTTCCACCACTCGCGCATTTTCAATATTTGTCCAGGTGTAAGTCTTAACAAATATACAAAATCAGCACAAGGATTTAGACTTTATTTTTGTATTCACTCCATATCATAAAAAGTATCGTTCTGGAGTTTTTTACACATATTAAGAAATTAATTAAAAAATCTATTTTGCCCTTCATTAATACATTAAACAAATTTCTCTCTTTAATTAGTACATGTAAATAGTAAGATTAAAACTGAAAATTTATTAATAAAATTGCATTGAAAATATAAAACGATATTCTTTATGAAACAAAAATTAAATTTCAGAACGATACTCTTTAAAATACGAAGAGAGTAGTAAATATACACAAGCAACACAACGATAGACTTGCGTTTGTAATGCAAGTATACGACTGAGTATTGAATCACATAAAATAAGTTATAGAATTACATTCTTATTATTTCACTCGCAACAAATATCATCGTGTTTTGACTTTAGCCATTGTAAATTTGTAACAAAAGATCTTGTGAAAATAGCTAATGTTGTAACGCTGTTCCATTTCATCAAATCTCGAATTTCTTAGGAAAAGGCCACTTCACTGGTTTTACAAAATACTAATCCAAGTTCGATGTGTGTGTTAATATACTAGTGGTAATAAAAATTAAAAAATGAATTATGTTTCAGTAAATATTTTCATGCAATGATACTGAATTGATGCAATTTCAGTTGTTGTTTTCTTTTTCAGTTGAAAATCTATTAGTCTGTATTGAGATTTGAAATCTATAAATGATTATACTTTGATAAGCAGCATCCGAAATTATTTAAGCAAGCATTGTTTTTATTTGTGAAAAGTATATAGAGAAATACTCTTTAATTAAGAATTAGACTCAAAGTGAAATAAAATAAAATTGACGTACTTGCAATACACACAGTATGACATGTTATCGTTTCTATAAGCATGCGGCGCATGTTTAGTAAAAATAAATTTAGAAAATATATGTAATTTTTAACGTCTTATGTAATTTATTTATAATTCTTATATTGCAATCATTATAAAATTTTAATTTAATACAGTATATTTTATGTAATTTAATTGGGGCAATAATATAACACTAGCACAACCATTATAATATATACGCGGATCCAAACAACATATGATTACAAATGTTTGTTTTATAACTCCTAAAAAAATATAATTTATCAACGACAATGATATCTAAATGATTTATATAATATCATTCACTAAATTAAGATATGCATGATATACGGCTGAAAATAAAATATTAAAAATCTAAAATCGATAACATACATATTTATGATTTGCATATATAACTTTTAGATTAATTAATGTTTAGTTATCTAAAAATATGTTTTATAAATCATAATTGGAAAGTCATATAATTAACTAAAAATAGATTTAGATTACTCAAAATTTTTAAAGTAATCCATAGAACGAACAAAAAATTATAAAAATCAATTTTATTATATAAAATTTGGTTATTTAAATTAATAATAAATTAACTTGTATATTGAAGCAACCAAGTTTTCTTTTTACTTCGTGTTTTTTGTAAACACACATAATAAAAATTAGGGAAATTTTGACTATACAACAACTAAATGGTTAGTTGCTATATTTTTAAATATAATAGTGTTTTGTAGGATTTGAACCCTAAACTTGTAAATGTAAAAGTATTGACAAATTTAGTAAAATTATTGGAGTGATAGCATCATTCCACCATTTGGGTTCAGATGTAGCCACCACAATAATAACATTAGTACAATGGGAGTTTCCAAAGTAGTTTATATAGATTAGTCAGACTCATAGATTTGGACACCTAGCTTATGAAAAAAAAAGAGTATTCATAAGTATTTTGTTATAGTTAACACTGCTATTAATGCTAACTGGACTTTTATTATTCTGTATGGACATTTACAATTTCGTTTTTTTATTTTTGTCAGTAATGCAATATTTATAACTAACATTTCTTAACTTCTAATATGGAAATACCAAACTATGGTGTTTAATGCTCCATAGTGTCAATTTACATTCAATTTAAAGTAATGCGTATATAAAAGATTATTTTTTGATGTATAACTTTTCATTAATTACGTATTATGTTTCAAATTTATTAGCTATAAATTTCATTTTGAACGTGTGACGTATCCCTAATTATATATTTTGTTTTTGCTGATATTATTCAAGCCATGGCCTGCTTATTCAAAAATTGGTCCCCATTTTCTATCTGTGCAAATGTATGACTTGAAAGGGACAAATAAAGGGATGTGGAAAGTCAAAATTGAGTTTTCTTAAACAAACTTAAAGACAACTCGGCCTATTGTATAAGGATTTGTAAACGTCTTAATTACTAGAGTGAATATATGATAACGTAATCTAGCATATTTTGTGTTAAATGAGACCGAAGCCACACTAAATAAGGGATTTGGCAGATCTGACTAGAAATAGTTTGGAAGAAAATTGATACCTTTGTTAACACATACACAACACACACACACACACACACATACACATACACAACACACACACACACATTTGTTAAAAAATTTGTTATTCTATAGTGTTGGTGGCGATGTGGCTCCACCATTTGGGCTTTTATTAGGAGTGTTGTCTTTCCCATGTGATCAAAGATACGAGTATAGGGTCAAAACATCAAATATTAGTTATTTAAAAATTTAATATATATTCATATTTTAAAAGGAACATCACTAACAAAATTTAAGGATTTTATAGAATTAAACACAAATAAAGATTCCCGAGATATGCCTACATGAGAAATGGACCCAATCGATTTGATAGCTACGTTATCAAAAAGATAAATATTAACCTGTATTAAAATTGTATATTATAAATCAAAATCTGGAAATTGTGAGCAACAAATCTAATGTTAATGATTATAATTTTTTGAGCAACGTAGTAAATTAATTGGAGAGGATAGTCTCGTCTCTATAATATTATCTGATTTCTTTTTATATATCTCTTATTTACATTAATTTTTATATAAATCAATTACATGTTCTATGAATTAAATTATAATTATAATTATTTTATTTTTTTCCGTTTAACGATCCCTTTCAGAAACAAGATAATATTTTAAAAATAAATTAAAATATAA
>KE155948.1:448251-461235 GCA_000411075.1 Sisymbrium irio
AGAAATTGGTCAAATCTGACTTATAAGTTTAAAACAAGTAAAACATAATCTAATTTGAAAGACTAAAATATAAACTTTATATTTCTTTTTATTGATCCACCACAATGTTTTTCTAAATATATTTATATTTGAATTTATATAATAATCTTTTTATATTTCTATCTAAGTTATAAAATAAAACTTCAATACAACTAAAATAATATTAAAATTTAAAAATTATTATCTCCACCTAGTAAAATTATAGTTGATAAAAAAACTAATTCCTTATGATAATTTTCAGTTTCACATAGTAGATATATATTAAAACAACGTATGATAGACTAATATAGTGTATTATATCACAAGGGAGTTACAAACTTGTTTAGTTTATCTCAATTTCATTGAAAAAATAGAAGTTTGTTAAAATCTACAAGTGGTCAATTAAAGGTTCCTAAAAAAGAAAACTGTGGGAAAACATGGAAAAAATGAAAAACAATATCTCAACTGGACATGTAAAATAAAAAGATAGGAAATGGACCTACCAGTCAATAAGGGGTTCAATGAAAAATCGTCCAATAAAAAAAAAGTTTTCATAAATGATGAAACGGCGGCGTGTGGGATCGCAGGTGTTCATAGTGCCAATGCTTTTTTCGTTAAGCTTCAAGGGTGTGAGTTCGTGGAGGGTCCATTTCACCTAGAGTTGGCTCAAAGCTATGTACAACTTAGGAGTTTCTTGGCTCATAATAGATTTTTAAGGCTCGAGTGTTGCAACTCGGAGCGTAAGTCGCTTAGAGCTTTTCCGTTCCAGTTTTCCACATCTTCAATAACTAACTAATTATTTTCCAAACCTGATTTATTTAAAATTCTGAATGGAGTGTGCAGATCATTTATTATTATTTTCTTTTGTTCCACAGATTTGTTAAAAAAAAAATTGAGATTTAGATTTATAATCGTTCCTGGTACAAACTAGTCTTTGATTTTTTTTTTTGGTCATTTCAAACTAGTCTTTGATTGTAACTATTAAAGTATATATAATTCGGTATGTTGAATAACAATATATTTATTATTACTAATGGATTATTAGCTGAGATTTTACTAAATTAAATAAGTAATCGTTAAATATTTCAAAATAAAAAACCGTTATCCATTTTCTTAAATCTGCTGAATAAATGAATGTTTTGGTAACCGAGTATACTAAACCACTGCGCTATTTTGTTGATTGAAGACGTATGGAATGATCGAATTATAATGATAGTATAATGTACCGTTTCTTATGGCATCTCCATTTATTAGCATGATCGAATTCACAATTTCATTTTAAAGGCGAAAACAACGTAAATTATTTTCAAAATGGAGATGGAATTGGAAATACTATAATAAAATACAACTTAAATTTGCGTTGCTTGGCAACCAACTTAATAATTATTTTTCATTACCAGCGCAAATTATAAATTATATTAAATATTGCGTGAAACATAAGCAAAAACAAGCAGCTCGTCGGGTAAAATCTGCAGTTTCTGCACCAAATTAAAGACTGCAACATTGCCGCCTTTACATAAGTACACTCTCTAAATACACATACACATAGGATAGGCTCTACGTATATTTTCCAGTCCTGTATATTTGTTTAAAATATTCTGCAAGTTGATTAAATTTCATGGATCACCCCGCGTTATGAATTTTCTAAAGTTTCAAGCGTTAGTCAAATTTCGGTGTCTAAAATATAATCATACCATTACTTAAAAATGGGAACAAATTATACAATAATATATCCAACATTTCAGTTTCATCGTTCGGGCTATATAGTTAAAGATAATGAGAACACTGGGAGGGATCAAGGGGGTTTCAACTTTTTAAGCAGCTGAGCACGCAAGTTGCTTACAAAACTTAGAAACAAAGATTGCCACATACTATTAATATTAAGTGCATATTCGTGCAATGCGCGTTACTATATTTTATTTACTATTTTATGACATTGATTTTAAACCCTACAGCATTTAGAAAGTAGATTTTAGTTTTTTTTTAAGTAAGATATATTTTATGATTCTCTCTTGCGAGAATTAGATATTCAGATACCAATAAACCATATATGTGAGTTGCAAACATGAAAACAAGTAATTTTTAGTTTCATCATTATTGTATTCCAACTATATGTGTATTATACATTATTTATTTATTTTTAAAAATAGTAACATGTAGGAGTATTTGGTAGCGCCGTAGTATCCAATGATTTCTTAGATGCGCAATGAGTATTTTGCAAACTCATCACTCAATACATGAGGCCTTTGGTCCATAATCAGGTGTCTTAGAAACTTGTCTGCTCCTTAGAAATTTGAATCTTTGATCATATAAGATTCTAAGATCAGTCCAGCTAGATTAAGAGTTTAACATGAAATTTTATTTTAATATAGTGGTTAATCATATAGGTAAACCTCACATGATTGCGTTTGTTTGTTTCTTTAAATTGATGGTGCAAACTCTCTTAAGAGTGCCGATGATTGATTTGTCCATGGTAGATTTTAGCACGGTGTTAATTAAAAGTATATTTATAGATATAGACAATAGGTTGAACAAAAAAAAAACTAGATCTCTGAATCTAGAGGCTATAAGTCAATAAATCGTCAACTTTAATGTGTTGCATTATTTTTGTGGTCATCATGTCTTAATATATTTTTTTGTCATACAAGTACAACTAATGATTTGGTAGATGGAAAAATGTATCATGTACTTATATACGAATAATACGAATACGATTATGTATTTCGGACCCATATGGGCTTTAACAAAATACTATAGTTTTTTAGTAGAAGCCGGAAATCCTGGATGTCAATGGTCACGTTAATTATTAATGCGAAAACGTAAGAAAAGTTAGATGCTACCGTTACCTAAAAAAAGTTAATGGTGTGATTTTACAGCAGCGGTTTTAATCTATTTAATTTTTGTATTAAAAATAAATAAAATAAAAGAAAATGAAGATGGAAAAAAAGAAAGAAGGAGAGAGAGAGAGAGAAGAGATTGGTAAGTATATAAAAAGGAGAGGGGGTGAAGTTCGAAGCATCTTATAGTTATTTTAGCTTCATTCCTTCTTTTGCTCAGATCAAAGAAAGTCTTTCTCCTTCTTTCCATAACCCACACACTCCCTCTCTCTCTTCTTCCTCTGCCATTTTCTGGGGTTCTCTTCTTCTTATGTTCTGTTTCTTGAAGTCAGAGAAAGACAAAGAGAGTTGAGATTTTTTTATTCAAAAGAAGAACCAAGTGAGAACTAAAGAACCCAATCAGTTTCGGTCTTTGTTTGCTTCTGATTCGTTCTCACCTTCTTCTTCTTCTTCTTCTCTACAAAGAGAAAACGTAAGTCACTCTCTTTCTCTGTTCTTACACTAAAGAAGAGCCCCAAAAACGTGAACAAAGAATAATAATAATTTCACACTCTGCTTTAACTGATATTCGTAACTATCTCCTCTGTTTTATTCATCTTCCAAGTCTGAGATCTCTCACCCTCTGTTCCCTTTAGTGTTCACTTAGTTTTTGATTCTTCTCTCTAAAACAGCATCATATATATTACTTCCTCAGATCTAGAGGCTAAATATAAGAAGCAAAAATGTCGGCGGGAGTGAGACAAGGAGAAGAGGCAATAGTCCCGAGTGGAAATGACAACGAAGGTGATCAGATCAATGGAAACCACACCGGAAAGATCGATGAACATGATGGTTCAGGCGGTTCTGCACTAAGCAATTTCCTCTGGCACGGTGGCTCCGTTTGGGACGCTTGGTTCAGCTGTGCATCTAACCAGGTAAACAAGAAAATAATTTCCAACTTCAAGAAAAAGAAAATCTCAATTTCAAGAACTCAAGAGATCTTTGTGTTTTATGTTTTTTTTTTGTCTGAAAGGTGGCGCAAGTGCTTTTGACGCTCCCCTACTCGTTCAGTCAATTAGGTATGTTATCAGGAATAGTGCTTCAGATCTTCTATGGTCTACTAGGAAGCTGGACTGCTTATCTCATCAGTGTCCTCTACGTTGAGTATCGAGCTCGTAAAGAGAAAGAAGGCAAAAGCTTCAAAAACCACGTTATTCAGGTATTATTATTTAATAACTTTGTATCATACTATATATAATCACTCATTTAATTGTTATTGATTTCTTACACTAAATCTTACTTAAATATGTTATGACAGTGGTTCGAAGTACTTGATGGACTACTCGGTACATACTGGAAAGCAATTGGACTCGCATTTAATTGCACTTTCCTCTTGTTTGGATCTGTTATCCAACTCATTGCTTGTGCAAGGTCTCTTTAATCTCTCTCTCTAATCTCTCTTTTAATGATAGTATCTCTTTTTTTTTTTAATTATTAATGGATGATTAAAACAAATTGATGATTGGTTTGCAGTAACATTTATTACATAAACGATCACTTGGACAAGAGAACATGGACTTATATATTCGGCGCGTGTTGTGCAACCACTGTGTTTATACCGTCGTTCCATAATTACCGAATTTGGTCATTCCTCGGCTTGGGTATGACCACTTACACCGCCTGGTACTTAGCCATCGCCTCCATTATCCACGGCCAGGTATTCATTATTATTTTTTGTTTTTATATATTTAGATTTTTTTTCATAACAAAATATAACACTAAAGATGACTACATTGTCGTTTTCATATTTTTATGCTTTGCAATGAGGTGACAGTATATGCCTTAAATTTTTAAAGGAAAAAATATTCGCATTTTTCTGTAAGATTAGGGAAAAAGGAAATGAATTATTCCGTGCATCTAAACCCAAATTTCTATACTTTTTTCTTCTAAAACTAGGCATTTCTAGCAATGTTTTAATATTCTCTCAGTCAATTCACTGTTTAAGATTTGTTCATTGATTTTGTTTTTACTTTCGACTTTTTTAGACGGAAGGTGTGAAACACTCAGGTCCAACCAAGCTAGTACTTTATTTTACCGGGGCTACTAATATCTTGTATACCTTTGGTGGTCACGCGGTTACTGTGTAAGTTTCTCTGATCTATTTCTTTTTATTTCTTAATGATTACTAATTGATCTATTTAAAATTTTATACATATAGAAAAATCATTAAATTCTGTCAGACATAGTTGAATAACTATTTAAGTTAAAGTTCAAATGACAGAAAAAGTATATGATAAAAATAGGTGCGATAATATTAAATTCTGGGTGCTGTATCGTTTCTTCGCCGCTTCTATTGCAGCTTTTGCCGGCAAATAAGGTGTAACTATTATTACAGTCATGATGATTATCATTATTATTTTTCTATCCTTAAAGTAGTAATAAAATGTTATCGAAAAAATATCTAAACCTTTAAAATAAATAAGAATCTATGAAACTATAATAATTAATATTCCTATCCCTACACTATTGAATGCCACCCAAGCACTTCTACTAGTACTAGCACACCTCTCTGAAATGTCAAACACACCCTTTATTCCTTTATTGGGTGAATCGAATCTTTACTTATCTGATAATTTAAGATTAGTTTATGGATATATATTAACAGTAAAATTTAATTTATGCAGTGAAATCATGCATGCAATGTGGAAACCACAAAAGTTTAAGTACATTTACTTGATGGCGACGTTATACGTTTTCACACTGACGATTCCGTCAGCTTCCGCCGTTTACTGGGCCTTCGGAGACGCACTTCTCGACCACTCTAACGCGTTCTCTCTTCTCCCCAAGAACGCATGGCGTGACGCTGCCGTTATCCTCATGCTCATTCACCAGGTACAGTATAATAATAATAAACCTTTATATTAACCTTACCAACATTTGTTTCTCATTTAGTAAACTTTGGATGATGATGAGATTAATTTAAGTTAATGCAACGTGTTCATGCAGTTTATAACGTTCGGATTCGCGTGTACCCCGCTCTACTTTGTGTGGGAGAAAGTGATTGGGATGCATGACACAAAGAGCATTTGCTTGAGGGCTTTAGCTCGATTGCCTGTGGTTATACCGATATGGTTCTTAGCTATAATTTTCCCGTTTTTCGGTCCCATCAACTCTGCCGTTGGTGCTCTTCTTGTTAGCTTCACTGTCTATATTATCCCCTCCCTCGCTCACATGCTCACCTACCGATCTGCCTCCGCTCGTCAGGTATGCTTAAACCCCTCTCTTTTATCGTCTATATTTTGTGTGATAACATGATTAGTATATTTATTGATAACAATGATCGATTCACAAATAAAATTTAAAATTATACTCCTAATGTTCGATTAACTCGTAAATGTTCACAAAAAAAATCAAAAGAACAATCGGTGGAGGAATATTAAATTAGTAGTCACTTCCGTAGTTGGGGTAGGGTTGTGAATAGATTATTGGCATTGGAGGGCATAAAGGTATTTTCTAAAGATAGATGGGGTTATGTGTTCCGTATCTTACGGAAGATAGGATCATCACCCACATTCCTTACTGGCGTCCCCTCCAAATATATATTGAAGTTGGTTTCAAAGCTCATTATTTTTAATATGCTTTTATAAAAAGTTAAAATCCAAACTCATATTTTCTGGTTAGGTTAGAATTAGCAATTGACCATGAATTGTTTTTTGTTTTATTCTCCTTTTTAAAAATCGTGTATATTATATTAACAGTAGGAAAAAAAAGTTATTAAAAGGGATAATTTGGGAGGAAAATAAGGGAGAGGAGAATAGGTAAGAGTCATAATCGGAAATGAAAAGGAAGCTGTACAATAGGGACTCTCTGCCTAACATTAATCTAAAGTGAGAGTCTGAGTATGACAAATCACAATCATATCTCTCTCTCTCTCTCTTTCTCATGGGTCAACAATGCTTTGGATTTTGTCCATTACTATACGACAATACCCACAAACACTTAGACTCACTCATTCTCTCTCTCTTCAATGGTTCTTGATTTTTTTTATAATATATTTGTTTTTGGATTTTTCTTGTAGAATGCGGCGGAGAAGCCACCGTTCTTCATGCCAAGCTGGACGGCGATGTACGTGTTGAACGCTTTCGTCGTGGTTTGGGTTCTTATAGTCGGATTCGGGTTCGGTGGATGGGCTAGTGTAACCAACTTTGTTCGTCAAGTTGATACTTTCGGTCTCTTTGCTAAGTGTTACCAATGTAAACCACCGGTTCCAGCTGCAGCCGTCGCGCACGCTCCGGTCTCCGCTTTACACCACCGTCTGTGAGAGATCTTCTAGCCTGCAGGGTCTAAAATGCTTTTGTGGAGTTTGGTTAAAAAAAATTATTTGTTCTTCTTTTGTGTTTTGTGTTCGTATACGTGAGGGAGTAAAAGTCACGAAAATAGTGTGCTTCTTACACATCTCCTTGCATGCGAGTTAAGCTCTTAATTTTTTTTTTCTTGGGGTTTTGTATTTTTGTTTTCACTCCTTAGGTCGATAATATAGTAGCGTGTGATTTCTTAATTTGGTATTGTGAAAACAATAGGCTAAAAGAAATGTATCAACTTCTCTTCTTTTACTTGGCTTTACTGCATAAGCAACACAATACATAACAATCCTTAAGATGCGTTTTGTTATTAACTAATGCTAAAAGTATGAATAATCTTTTTTTCTAACTCTAAATTGGATTAAGTAATAAATTTGTTCTAACAAAATAGACACTCTTACATTTCTGTCGCAAATTAAGAAATAGACTATTTACAAAACAACTAATTACTGACTTTGACTTTCTGTATAAATTTAATAAAAAGCTAACTATTTTCATATAAAACTTACATTCAAACCGTAATAACATGACATTTTGTTTTTCTAAAAAGAAATTAGTAAAAAAGAATATTGAATTTGCGAAACTTTTACTTAATTAGGAAATAAAATTGGGAACATGGACAAGTTGGACCGACGGAGCCGGTCATCCTATATGGGGCACATGGGTGTGGGGAGGGGATCGCACGTGGTTTCCTCGTCTGAGTCACGTGCCATTATTTACTTCACACTCTTTCTCTCTGATCAGACACTTTGAAAGAATGGATCAGAGGACCGTTCTTGTCTCTCTTATTAAATATGGCATGTGTTCATATACATTACTCAATCGTTACCCTTATCATATGCTCTGGTTTCACATGTACTTTGGACAAAAACTAACTATCTATACATATATATGAATTATTAACTAATATTCTCCTTTGAATCCAGTGACAATTCCTGTACTTTCAATCTGACTTTTAGTTGTTTTTGTATTAAAAAAATAAAGAGCTTTGGGAATATATTTTCTTTCTAATAGCAGATACTCGTTTTTTAGAAGAAAAGAAAAGATCTGAATGTAGGACAATCACAGTGTGAATGTGAGTGTTCTTCGTTCGCTGCGATGTGGAGCGGGACCCGCGACTATGGGTGAAGTTAGTAACGCTGGTTAGTGAGTGGGTCAAATCATAACTCATAAGTACGTGGCGAGAGGTGAATCGTCTTTAATTTGTTCTGGCCTTCTGGGTTTGGGACATGTGAGTTTTGAGACAAATTGTTAGTGTTCCTTTTTTCATTTATTATATATACTTTTATTAGTGGAAGATGGACTATTTGGATCCATGAGATCCTGCTACCATGGACTTTTTTTCAAAGATGGTATTTGTTGACTACATATGTAGCTTTATAATTTTTGTAAGTGTTACTGTTGTGTCATTATCTAAACCACTTGTTGATAACTATATTTCATAACATTTCTCAAAACAATGATTCACTCATGTCTTCCCACAATAATAAAAATAAGAGTTATTGCAACCTATTACAACAGTTAATCACAAAATTAATTTTCTCTATAATAACTGTGCTCTCTCTATATTTCTTACTAACATCCTTCATCGAAATCTAATTTTCTGGTCAATTATCCCATATATTGAAATCACCCTGATAACGACAAAATATAATACTATAGTTAAGAAATTATTAAGTTTAGTATCCCATAATATATATATATATATATATATTTCCAATAAACTTCAGTGATTAGTTATTTATGTTTTATGTCCAAATATAATGAAACAAATATTTTCAATATATATCTAATCATCTGACTTAAATAAGTTTAGTCCCAAACGATCATGACCACTAGTTTGCGATCATGACTCAAACGAACGCATAATGGATCGTGTTAGTGTATGTATATGACCACTAGTTTTTGTCCTGAATCAAAATTTGGTAATTTCTTACTACGAAACAGAACATAGTCTTGTTATGTTCAGTATCTGAAACACAAATAAGCAATACAACATTTTCTTATCCATGATGGCCTCAAGGTTGAAACTATCCAGTTAAATTCTCCTGCTCTCGCTGGATTTGATCTTGAGAAATCATTTGAGGTACACGAGGCCTTGGGAACAAAAGCTTTAGCCGAAAAGCATCCATCCCATTCAAGTAATAGTGGTATAACCGTTTGGCTCTTATGAACCCGAGTCGCTCATATAGAGCTAACGCTCCTTTGTTTGACACTTCTGCCTCCAAAGTTACCTTCAAATCAATACACAGTTTCATTTATTATAATGCGTAATCGTACAACATGTTCTTGTAATCAAAGGAGTTTGAGAGTAAATGCACTCACGAGGTCCCTTTTTTGGAATGTTGACTTACTACTCAAAATAACAGTTAAGCAATCACGTATACAACAAAAACGACTTGTCGGATACGCATTTCTAAGTGGGAGACAAGGATCTAAACAAACATGGTACGGTTCTAACTTTTAACAATACAATTAACTACTACTCTAGTAGGTGGAACCAACGTTACACTCAGTGATCGACAAAGCTTTTTTTTTAACAGTTCAACAATCAATTGTAGTAAAAGTTACACTTGCAACGCTTAAAAGCAGCTATATCACCTTAACCTCTGAAATTTTATTCTAGTGTGATGAAAAGGAAGTCAGAATTCGTGGACCAGCAATGGAAATATGGAATCATTAACTTTTTCAGAGAAGATCTTATCTACAATTCTACTACCACGTAAGGATCTCACTCTAGCGCCACAAAAATATCTGAAGTTCTCAAGAGTGCAGAACAAAGAGAGATATGAAAAATGGGAAGAGCTAGAAGCATATACCTCTTCACAACCTGATTCCATCATCACTTTTATTGATCTTGTTACAAGCTCCGAGGCTGTACAGCACAATAAAAAAAAGTTAGTACAGCAACATCCAAACTTAAGAGTATATTTTACTACAAAACCATCCATAATAGATTTGTTTTTTCTTGGATATGACTGTTTGTAAACCGAGAAGAGAATTGTAAAGTCTGTAATCCGGATTGAACACCATTAGGAAGTACAAGAACAAGTATCACTACTTCCATAGTAGAAAAAGTTAAGCAAAGGAAACAAGTAGTAAGAGAGAAATCACCTAAGCCTCGGCCACGAAATGGTTTGATGACAACCAACATGGCAATGTAGCCTCTATATGTCTGTCGATGCTCTCCCATCTTACATACTACAGTTCCTACGCATCTACCTTTGTGAAACGCCTTAACAACAAAAGACAAACCAAGGCTACTCCAATCAATCAATCCATTAAAAAAACATAAACTTTATGACAGAAAAAAACAAGCAAAGAGTATATAATGTACCAGGAAGCAGAGCTGTGGCCAGAGGTAGACGAAGTAGCGGTAAGTGAAGATGGAGTAAGGCTCACTGAGTTCTTGATCGACTAGTGACATAATCAATGGTAAGTGATGCTCGCCTGCATAACTCGTGTACTCAATCTCAGACTCATCGAATTCCTCTTTATCTTCCTCCATCCCTTTTGACAATAAAAGTGATTCAGATACTGAAAGATGTATACTTTACAACGATACAAGAAATAATTCTCATCATATATATATATATATTTACATCTTATTGAGCTGTAAAATTGGAAAGTTCGGTTCTTTACAAGAAAAACTCAATTGCTCGATTCACAGTTGAATCAGAATCTATAGTAAATAAAAAAAAAACAAAGATTTAGATTAAAGCGAGTTCTATAGGAGCTGAGTGAGAACCCTGTTCAGAAATATAGATTGGAATGACCAAATTTGCAACTTTTCAGAATCGAAAATCAATCGGATGATAATAATACTTACCAAAGAGCTCAACGAAATTCGAACATGGGGTTGGGGTGTGACCGCCTGAAGAAGCTACACAGAGAAAGAAGAAGAAAGTTACGGTTTACACGTGACAAGCATGTAGGGTTTTAGTATGGGTTTGGGCTTTAAACAAGCCCAATAAATGAAGGAATTAAAGCCCAAATATGGATTAAAGACACAAGTCTTTAAACAGATAACGAAAAGTGTGTCCTAAAGAAGCATTTCGACAACCTTATCTTTCCTCAACACACAGACGATAAAGCGTAAACACGGCGATGGCGTCGCTTCTACTCGGAGCTCCTCCGCGAGTCACCGTCGGTGCATCTCTCTCCGCATCTTCTTCGAGGTTATCGTCATCTCACTCGGAAACAGTCGGTGTCTCTATCTCTTGCTTCACTCAGCAACTGTCTCTCTCTGCTTCGTCATCATCAAGCTCAATTCCACTTGGTAATAAGCTCAAATAAAAAGGCTCTCTCTTTTCTTCTCTTCACGTCTCTACCTCTCTATTAATTCGTTAATGGAGTCTTTTTATTTGTCGAGTCGCAGTGTACTGTGGTCGAGGTGACCGGAAAACAGCGAAAGGAAAGCGCTTTAATCACTCGTTCGGTAATGTAAGTATCAAAGTTCTTTACTTTCGAGAATTCGAATGTTGGTTTTGAGTTTTTTGTTTGGGTTAATGTGAGCAGGCGAGGCCACGGAACAAGAATAAAGGAAGAGGGCCACAGAGAGTACCTGTCCCTCCTGCACCACCGAGGAAGGATAAGTTTGAGAACGACGAGAAGATCAAAATCGACATCGACGAGTCTCTCTTCTCTAATTAGAACAAGAAGAAGAAGAAAAGAAGACTTGTTTCACTTCTTGTCACTGTAATTTATTTTGATTAGAAAATGAAGCTTCTGATGCTGCGACTCTTTGTACCTGTTGTTGTTGTTGTTAAACATCTCCAATTTCTCCTCTTTCTATGAAAATCTGCTTTCTTTGATAATGTTTCAGTAGTTTCTATCTTATGAATTAACTTTTGTGTGACTTGAGTCTAGACTTTAGTTGTATAGAGGGGAGGAGGAAACTAGTTGAGTTTATTAAAAAAATACTAAAGCAAGTGTGAACATTGAAAGAAGATGAATAACGATCACACAAGATAATGTAGTACTAATTACACATGAAAGAATCTTTGTCTCTCTGCTTGGATCTTAAGTGTGAGAGTTTGTGATGTTTTCACAGACTGTGCAGTGGGTGGAGATGAGTTTGTGCATCACGCTTCCTTCTTCAATATTAATCTTCCTTGTGATTTTATTCCACAGATGTATCATGTAACTCCCTTTGCTCAAGTCCTGTACAATCTTCTCTACCCATTTTTCCTCTCTTATGTTTGCAGGTTTCTTGAAGAGCCGTGGAATGTCAAGCCAATTCACTGGATAGAAAGCATCTGGTGGGAAGATTGTGAGGTTGTACTCAGGTTTGAGTCCTAACCTCTCGATAACTCTAGAGACCAGGTAAGGACTGTTGTATCCCCATCTGTTTCCGTCGAAAGTTGTCGAATACTCGTGCAAGAATTCATGCATAAGTGGATGGTAGAGGTCAAAGACCATCACCGCATTGTTTAGTCTTGTCCATCTTTTGGTTTCTGGATCCACACTCTGTGCCCCGATTGCGTTTCCAAGTCCCGTCATATCGTTAAGGAAGATGATGTCTGTGTCTATATAGATTCCTCCGTACTTGTAGAGCACCGCGAGTCTTGTTAGATCAGAGAGATTCATGAACAAAGGGATAGAACCGGGATCCATGTTACCACTCTTTAGCTTTTTCAGCCAAGCTTCTGCAGGAGTGTTCTTGACGAGGAACGGGATATCGAGGGTTACAGCAACGAGGTTGAAACCTCGATCAAGCAACGGCTTAAGGATGGTGTTTCCTTTGGGTGAGTCTAAGGAGTTGGATAAAATCACTAAGCAAGCACCAG
>KE155949.1:12937-30249 GCA_000411075.1 Sisymbrium irio
TTTTTGTTTTTATTTTTTATTCGAATTTGTTTTTTTGTAATGGCATTTTTGTAATATAAATAAAAACTAAATTCTTATGAGTCATGTTACCCCTCAAACCCTTTTTCTATATATTTGAAGACTCGTTTAGTAATTACCCTAAAATATAGCATCATTTTAGTTATTATCTCATTCTTTTTTATCAACTCTTTTATAACTTTTGCGTGACCCCAAGAATCAATCAACAACACAACATAAGTGTCCTTCAAGACCAAAGCCATGACACGAACTACGAGAGGAATACAACACAAAACATCCCAAACCTCTTCTTCTGTTTCAATTCGATTTTCACCAAAAAAAATGGAAAAAAACTCTCTTCGATGAGATTGTCAATGAAATATTTACAAGATTTTCCTTATCGTCTTCTTCACCTTCACCGTCTTCCTTACCTACTTTCCCATGGTTCCGCTCGTCTCCAAACGATGACTTCGCTCTACAGAACCTCCAAGACTTCCATGAATTCCATGATTATTCAAAGTGAATTTTTGGGTTTTAAAAGTTTGTAATTGGATTTTACATGATATATCTACTGGTTTAATTCATAAAAAACAAAAAAAAACACAAAATAATTGATGAATTATGTGAATACTATATATGGTGGCCATGAAAATGTTGCAGAAACTCCTACAAAATTCATGAGAAAGATGAAGAAAATTACAATACTGCCATTTATTGAAGCTTGTCCACACAAAACGTATCCATCTGATACACTGGATTTATTCCTTATATATTGCTGCAAGTGTATAATATTGAGATTGTAATATACTTGATTCGAAATTCTAGAAGACCAGTGTTGCACTATGAATCTATGCGGTTTAAAACAAAGCTAAAACAATAATGGTTTGTTTGTTGTTTTGTAACAAATAATTTAAGCAATAAGCGATTGAAATCAATATTAAACAAGCATTAGAGCAAGGTAATTCTCAGGGAAATCAAAGAAGCAACCGAATGACTATTCATCATGGCATAAGTTACGCACAATTTAGAATTCAAACATAATCGTATATTAGCCCACTCTCATGATCTTATTAACTTTGTCTAACAACCTAGCATTCTAACTTTCGTTGAACTTAGAAAATGATAAACAACCATTCATTTTACATGTTCAATTTGTTCACAATCTGCCTTAACATCAACTGTCGTTGGTTAAGGACAGATTGCTCACCAATGCCTCTTCTAGCAACCTATAACACTTTTGGTGAATAAACTAATCTAAAATCACAGATTGAGTGATAAATTCAACCTAAGCATTAAGTCTAGCAATGGTGAAGATAAAAATGATTAAGTCATTTCTGCATTCAGTTAACTAACTCATCAATCCCTTTGAAAAGCATTAATTTAGCTAATGGACTACTCAGACATTGAAGAGAAGCGAACAACAAATGATGAAGAGGAATTCATTATTGAAATCAAAAATAACAATAGGGTTAAGAATTCTTCTTAGAATGTTGTAGAGATTCTTCTTCCAAATCTTACAAGGGATCAAAATCCAAGCAGTCTCAAGTCTCAAATCTAAAAACTGAAAATGTAAAGCGTGATAAACAATAGAGGACGGTTTCTCCTCCTTATTCCACGTCCAGAAACTAGGTAAAATGAGTTTTCTAATTTCTCTCAAGTGGTTGGAGCAAGTGCTTTGGCTTGGGAGTAGGTGCTCCGGAACGTCAAACTCGGGAGCAGGTGCTCCGGCGTCTAAACTGGTCTTTTCAGCTCGGTTTTGACTTCATTTCATCCCAAGTGCTCCAGCTGCTCCAGTCCTCATCTTTAGCTTCCAAACTCCTAGAATAACCTGAAAAAGACTCAAAAGACTCCAAAAACAATTAGAAAGTAAAGGTTATTATGAGTTAAAATCACAACATATCACCATCGAAACTTGTCCACATGATATGAAATCCATCAAAGCTTGTCCAAACTAAACATATCCACCAGAGTTTGTCCACAGCAAACCCATTTGATAAAGACTTATTTGTTGTTCATATTTCATTTTATAAAGTCTTGTATATAATATAATTCTCATTTGTTGTTCATATTTCATTTTATATAAATCCACTTGCACGTTTGAATCAAGATTTATACAAAATTTATATATAATAAATATAAATTATGCAAGATTCATATTGAACATGTTTTCTATATTTTGTCCATAGACAAAATGCGTGAGAGAGAGATGTGTATCCATTTAATAGAGAACAGGTGTTCTGTGGAATAACCTGTCCACAAGAACCTGTCCACATAGTTAATGCGGTCCACAGTTAGGTTTGTACCCATTTGGTTATGTACATATGTTGTGAATAAGATGTATGATATTTATTGTTTCTTAGATGTGTGTCTGTCATATATAGGTAACATGCAAATAACATTATATGTCAATTTGGATGGATTATCAAAGACAAGATATCGATCACTAAACCCTGAACATATGAATAGTCTTGTGAATGTTTATATTTGTGTATTGTTATCCAAAGAAATCTCTCAAATGTTCAACTTGACCATTAGGACATTTTCTTTTGAACAGGTTAGCAAATATTATATTCGGTGGTTAGGAGCCTGACCAAATTTTATCCTTCTTCGGTTTTAAATTCATTTGTATAGAGATGGACATACAACTAATTGTCTTATGGTATATTGTGGCAAGGCAATTGACAGTGGCTGTCGAAATTGACAGTGTATTGAATCATGGATAGATGAACATGGACAGATATATTCACATTATCATGTTTTAGTATATTATGTATCGATCAGTGTCCACAAAACCCTTACCATATGGATAGTCACTTGTGGATGCTTTATATTTGTGTTTTACACTGTAAGTTATCCAAAGTTATCCATGTTAATTTGTCCATTCAAAAATTATTTTTTTTTGAAAAATATCAAAAATACATGTATATATATATATACATATATATATATACATATGGGTATCAAATTGTAGAGAGAAAAAATTTATAATTTATTTTATAAATAAATATAGTTATATAGAATATAAACACTAGAAAATGAGAATATAATAGATAAATGAGAAACAATAAAAATTAATTACACAAAAAAAATCGGTGGAGAGAGAAAAAGTTAAGTAAAGAGTTAAGAGAAATAACAAATTCATCTAGATTTTATCAAACCTAAATCAAAAATATGTCTATATCGGAAAGCCCATATCGGAAAGCCCAAATAAAAAATATGGTTTTGGTTGTTTGAGACTTTAATTTTTAAGACTTTTAAAATAATGAATTTAGAAAAAAAGTTGGTTATAGCTTTTATGGCTATCAATATTTTTTTTAAGTTTTGAGTGATTTTAGAGATTTTGAATGTTTTTAGGAAAGGTAAAGTGTGATTGGTAGACTTACTAATTTTAAAGGCTGTTATTAACTTTACGGTCTTTAAAGCTTTAAAAATTTAATCCCCAATTACATCTTATGTCTGCCTAAAAATTACTCCATTGCGTAAAAAATATATTATTATATTAAGAACTCTATTTCAAATTTAGCATTATTAAAAGAGTTGATTATATTATGAGTGACTTTTTGAGTTTTGTTTACAAAATAGATACTTTGATTTTTTTAAGAGATAATGACCAAAATAAACTGGTTTTGAGTGGTAGTGACAAAAATGTTTTGGGAGAAATAAAGTGACAAAAATGGTTCATTAATGATGATTAAAGACAATTCTACCTTTTCAATTGACGAAGCACTTGTGGAGATGAGGCGTCGACGATTCAAGGTCGTCAGAGTTTGAGGTGGCTCGTCTCCGACGAGACCTAAACCTAAATCTGTTGAATCAGCAGCGAATTCTCCAGAAGAGTTGGCTTAAGAAGAATGAGCTGAGATGGCGTCGTGGTGGTCATAAAGTCGACGGGAGTTTCTGTTTTTGTTGCCGTTGGAGCTTCGGATTTTGAAGGCGAGAGAGATTATCATCAGAATTGAATCATTTGCAGACGAACAAAAAAGAACACCAATCTGTTAAGTCCTCATCTTTTTATTTGATTTGATTATTTACATTGTTGTTTTTTCTTTTGATCGGAATTTAGATGTGATGGATCGGTTGATTATAGGTTTTGTATGTGTGTTGAATCTGATTGATGTGTTTGGTGCTGATTGTCGTTGGAAGTTTATGACTTTTGATAGAATATTGTAATCATGGTTACGTTTAGTTTTATGTATGTGTAAGATAGGAACTAGGAAGGAATAAAGAAATCTGATTTGTGGGTTTAGATCTTAAATTGGTGATTTGAGTGGTTTCTTTTCAAATGTTGAAACTTTGGGAATTTTAAAGTTGATAGTTTCTAATTCAAGTTAAACCTTCATATGTTTGCTTCTTTCAAATCTATGCTTTGGTTTTGTTTAACATATTCAGGAAGATATTTAAAATATTCAGGAAGGTCTTTCCAAATACAAACTATCATACGAAAAGTTTGATGATTAAGATGACACAACAAGTTAGACTGTTTCAACAAGTTCTTAAATAAAAAAAGTGAGTCATATAATCAATTTTTGCACACACTGTTGTAATGTTTTTAGGAAGGTATCTAATATTTTCAGGAAGGTATCTAAACTATTCAGGAATGTCTTCCCAAATTCAAAGTATCATACAAAATGTAATGTAATTGTATAACAATGAACTAATTTGGAATCAAATTAACACGGTCTGGTTGGTCGTAATTGTGTTGAAATGTAAAACTCAAATACCAAAAATTCAATGGGATGATTTACATAACAAATATCTAAATGAAAAGGTTCCTTAAAAAACAAGAAAAAAAAAAAACTTCTTCGTATAGCCGTTTTGCAAGTATTCTTGTTATGTCCTCCTACGCCGCATATGTTGTACTTGTGTGATTGCGATTTGGAACATGAGACACCAAACTCACCAACTGATCTTATCCTTTTTGTAAGAGGTCTTCCACTGCTTCTTCTAGTAGCTGACGGAGGACATGAGCTATCGGCCACAGTTTCAGGAAAATGACAGGTTATCAAATCCTCACATGGGTGTATGCTTTTATCATAAGCTTTAACCCATGTTTCAGTTGAATATAAAGGATCAACAAAACTGTTTTCATCTATCTTCATGCGCTTGACTGCAGCTATTGCATGGATGCAAGAGATTTTGTCCACATCAAACACCTTATATATGCAACTCTTCCTATCCAAGTGAACAATATACTTCATATTCTCGTCTCTCACCTCAAACTCGCTTCTACTTACTGGGTAAACATTCAGAATCGTAGAAGTATTATACCTGGTGGACAGAAAATGAATTATTAGATATTTTGAAATTTCAGGAAAGTATCTAAAAGCTTTGGGAAGGTCTTCCTAAATACATAATAGCAAACGAGTATTTGATTTTTAAGATGATGCAACAAGTTAAACTGTTACAACAAGATCTTAAAAAAATAAAACTCAGTCATATAATCAATAATGCAAACTGTTGTAATGTTTTCATGAAAGTATCTAAACTTTTCATGAAGGTATTTACCATATTCAGGAATGTCTTCCCAAATACAAAGTATCATACGAAAGTTTGATTTTTAAGATGACACAACAAGTTACACAACGAAAATAACTCATATAATAAATATCTTGCAAACTGTTGTAATGTTTTCAGGAAACTATCTAAAATTTTCAGGAAGGTATCTAAAATTTTCATGAAGGCATCTAACATTTTCAGGAAGGCATCTAACATTTTCAGGAAGGCCTTCCCAAATACAAGGTAACATATGAAAGTTTGATTTTTAAAATGACACAACAAGTTACACAACAACAAAAGTGACTCATATAATCTATATTTTACAAACTGTTGCAATGTTTTCAGGAAAATATCTAAAATTTTCAGGAATGCATCTAAACTTTTCAGAAATGTATCTAATATTTTTCGAGAAGGTATTTAACATTTTCGGGAAGGCCTTCCCAAATACTCAGGCCTTCGTGTAATAATCTACAACCGAGATGTAACGAGTTTCACAAATGTTAAAACACCAGATTCAACAAAAATCAAACACCATACATGTTGAAATGTTTCCAAAATCCCTGATTCAGAACAAAACCCGAAACCAAGATTAAAAACAAATCGACCACAAATTTAGGTTTTGGAATTATGAATCTAACACAAACCTAGGTTTTGACGGTAACGGTGATTTCTGAGAACGATAATTTGAGACGATGAGTGACGGTGATTTAATGATTCGACGAGAGACGATGATGATTCGATGATGGACGATAATTCGAGACGATGTGCGATGATTCAGCAATGGCGACGACGAGAGGTTCACAGTAACGACGGGATGTTATGTTTGTTCACGGCGACGACGGCGAGAGATTAGGTTTAGGAATCGAAAACATGAAAGTGTAAAGAGAGATAAAATAGAGATTAGGTAAAAGCTTAGAAATATTTTTGTCATTTACTCATTTCAGAAATATTTTCGGAAGTTCAACCTAATTAATTAACATTTTTGAAAATTACCCTTTTTTAATAACTTTTAAGTTGTTAAATATCATTTTTGTCCTTTAAATTTTCTTCCTTTCTTTTTTTTACCCACGCCCATTTCTCTTTTTTCCTTTCTAATTTTATATACTTTTAAAAATTAATTTTAACTTTTAACTTTATCACATACAGTAATTGTCTTCCATATCATTAGAGATAATTAGAGGAAAGCCTAAACACTTCATTGGATGTAAAATCGTAAATGTTGATGACACACTGACACACACACTCAATATTTACATATCCCCTCCTCCCTCCCAAAACTTATACACAAGAAGTTAACATTTCTGTTTCT
The DNA here is from genome assembly GCA_000411075.1 of Sisymbrium irio. Taxonomy (NCBI): domain Eukaryota; kingdom Viridiplantae; phylum Streptophyta; class Magnoliopsida; order Brassicales; family Brassicaceae; genus Sisymbrium; species Sisymbrium irio. The sequence continues at coordinate 19,740 of KE155949.1, forward strand.
GTAAACACTCCTGCTTAAGTCTATCTAATACTATTTCCATGAAATCACCAAGCTGAATCTCCACACCACCTTCTCATTACCTAATCGCCGGATTCCAGCTGCTTTTTTGTAACCTACCAGAGGAACCAAGCTTCCTCCTTTTTCTTTTAAGCTAAATTCCAAGACACTATGAACTAAATGGAAAATTCTCTAACTTTATGTCAGGATGGGTAAATTCCCGAACTAGGAGCCTCAACATGTGGTTTCTGGTTCCCAGGACCGACAAAGGCAACTCAAGGAGGTCCAGAGAGAGAGAGTAGGGAACAACGACCTTTTGTGTATGCAGTTGTTTCAATTCTCATTGTACACAACTTTCTTTAAGTTTCTCGTTCTCTGCTTCTTTCTGTGCTCTTCTCTTCTCAAACTCGACTTGTTTGCAGTTTTCCTCGTGTGACCGCACAAATATTCTAACAAAGTTTTGCAGGGTAGATACAACTGCAGATTCAAATCAAACACAAGGAATTTGTTTCCCATAGGTCAAGCCAGGGACAGAAAGGACACAACTCCACAACCGAAATGGAGAATATGCATCAAAAACAAAATAAAGAGGAAAATACAACGAATAGGTTGTTAAGTTTGCATCGAAATGCTACCTTGCTCAAATGGAACACGTGCTGGATCCTCTCCGAAATATAACGCTAATGCATCGGAGCTTCCACCCTAAGACATCCACGACAAAATACAACGGATTAATAGCGACATCTTGGATGGTGAAAGTAAATTGCTGCAGAAAAGCAATAACGAATGGAGTCCTACCACAGTTGTATAAAGAGAAAACAAGGACCTAACTTCTCCATCAGCAAAACTAAGAAACTCTTTCAAGTTCTGCATAAACAAGTACGAGGTTAAGCAGATAATAAAACAAAAGCAGCTAAACAACCTTCTCAAATGTCTAACTTCTCTTACCATACGAAAGTATTTTGATACTGGACCATCGGTTTCAGATGTTGTGAATTCTTGTATAACTTTCTCCAACCCTTTGCTAATTGCTTGCATCTCCTCTGCTAGATATTTTAGTTGAATCTGGCATCAAAGAATATTGCCAGAGATTATCACCGAAGGCTCGAAGGGGTGTTTTCTAAACAAAAGCGAAAATACCTTTGTTGCTTCCTCCAAGCTCACCAGGTCTTTTGGAAAATCAAGTAGCTCTGGAAGTTTTTCGGCGAGCACCTGTAAAAACGTGCACGAGAAACGTTTTTGACAGACAGAACCGTTAGCATAACATACAAATATAAAGACTAATACACGTCAAGACGAAAGAGACTTTCACATTAAATCAAAGAACACACAGAGTAAGAAACGTTTGAAAAATCTCTTACCTTACAGAGATAGTGCATCAGAGTCATCTTACTGTTGCGGGATCTAGTGTCAGTGAGTTTCAGAAGACTATCCAAGCGAAATCCGATAGCTGAGCCTGTCAAAAGAGAAAAACATATAAACGACATCAGAATCTTGAATGGAACCAGACTATCTTAAACTAAACTCTAATTGGCAGTCAAAAGGCAACACATATATCTACTCACCCCTTGCAGTCCCGTGGTTCAAGGCGTTGCCCAAGGAAAGTATAGTTTGCATGATTCTTTTTAGTTTAGCCGAGCCTCTAACCTGGAAAGTGTAACATGCAATAGTGTCAAGAGTAGAAAATCACCAACACGAATCTGTGTGGTTCACAAACTTATTTTTACGGAAAAATCGACTTGCCTCGTTGGCTGCACTATGTATGGTATTCAAACCTCTTCTAAGATCAGTAACCTGAAGGAAAATAAACCATTTTAACAAATACGATCCAAGATTTTAAAAATTTGAAAGCATTACAAAATTACAAACTACGGTTGATTCTCCTACCTGGGAGTGGAACTGAATCTTGTACGAGAAAACCCTTAGCTTGGTTTCCACTCGAGGAACTTTCAGCAATTCTAAAAAGAACTATCACAAGAAAAGTCAGGAAATAGCTGTCAGTACGGAACGAGAGAAGAATGTGATTAAATCTATGAGATTGTTCATTTGTATCTTGTTTTTGGTTATTGGTTTGTTTTCTATTATATTTGCTTAGAAGCAATGATGGTTGTCCTGGAAACTCGTAAAGGAACACTCAGAAGATTGTTCAATATAAACGTGGATGCGCCAGACGAACCTGCTCACACCGTCCCAAATTTTCCTTATTTCCAGTGTAGCCCTACCGAACGCAAGAAAACCAGGCAAGAGATGTAGCATCAGTGTATTCACAAAAGAAGCTATCGGCGGATGATGATAACTTATATCCAGAAGCAGAAATAAACATACCTTGAGCAATTCTGTTTCTTCTTTTGTTGGACAAAACTTGATTAGATTGTCAACTTGATCAACATCTATCACCGACTCATCCAATGCAAGAACAGAACTCTGTAACCCAAGATCATTCAGGTAAGAAAATACAGTTTAAAACAGCTTTTACATAACAAGATGAGGGCAGATCAAGTTTTGCATTGAACGAGCAGTGGTGCTTAAGATAGAGATCAAGTCCAGAACTTGCCGAGCAATATCTTTCTAGAAAAATCTTTGTGCTTACCATTAAATCAGGCAAAGGTATTTTAACTTTAGAAAGCATGATCTCGCAGTTGTATGCTCGTCTGAGCTCAATCTGCAAAACTAATAGACAAAGTTAGATGGAAAAAAATAGAGTGACTGTCAACTATATTCTAACAGAATCAGTAGATCTTTACTTCATGTTCTTGAACTTGAAAACTAAAAAATAAGAAGTGTGAGAACAGCAGAATGCTCATTGCAAATCAATTACCAGCTGGACTTTCTCAACTTTAGGTCGGGCACGTCGACCTGATTTCCCGCCTTTACTTTCATTGTCAGAAGCAGGATTCGCAACTGAGAAGAGTTTCTCAAGCTCAGAGATGTCGAACTCTGGAGCACTAGAAATGAAAAGACACAATTAGAAGATGACAAAGTTACCATTAGAAAGGAAATATTGAAGTATATATTCATACGTAGCATCTTCATCGGGTTTCTGCTGCGCTTCAGCCCATAAGCTTCCTTGCACTGCCCTAGTAAGCTTCAACCAATGATACGGTTTCAAGTTGGCCTTTCTCGTTTGACTCTGACCTTTAAGATTCATCTGTAGCATCCCACGCCCCTTTAAGCCTAGTGGTGGTCCAGGGACTGGAGGAACGTTTCCATTACAACCACCGTTAACAGAACGAGACAGAGGTGCAGGGGTGGGAGGAGGAACAGGAGGGGATGGTCGAAGTGGTACAGCTCCGGCTGGAGGATTAGAACGCATTGGTGGTGGTGGTGGAGGTGGAGCGTTAGTTGTGGTTACCACTTTCTTAGGAGGTGGTAATGGTGGTGGCGAAGGAAAAGACGACTTTGCAGAACGTTGAGGTTGTGGTGGTGGTGGAGGCGGAGGTCGAGGTGGCCCTTGTGTTGCTACGGAACTGGTGACAGAACCTGGTGAAAGAGTGGAACGCAGAGAGGATGCAGGAGGTGCGGGTGGAGGAGGAGGAGACGAAATCTTAAGTGGCTTCAATTGTGGCAATGTTGGTGGCGCCACTGCTGCTTCTGCCAGCGGATAGCCATTTGAATGAACAGGTGTAGACGACTGTTGTTGAGAAGCTTTAAGTAGCGACGGTGTCACTGAATGCAATGTTGGTGGAAACGTGATGGAAGGTGAGCCTGGTGATGGTGAAGTAGCCTCTTCACCTTTACGTGTACCATGATCATGTAATATTGAAGTGATCCCAAGGTTAGAGGGGGAGCTGTGAAATCTGGAGACTGAAGCAGGTGATGATGCTTGTGTGGGGCTACGATTTAAAACTGGTGATGTTACTGGACTTTGGAGCAATCGAGGTGAAATTATCTTCGAGTGAGCTTGTCTTTGGACAGAAACTCTAAGTTCATGCGGTTCATCAACCTTCTTAATGAGTGAATTCGGATCTGCATAAGATCTATGACAGGAATCTGAGTCTTTCTCTTTCCAGGCAGGAGAGAATGCATCAGGACTTACAGCTACATTCTCTGATATCATCAACTTGGTTTTCTCCCTAACTTTCTCAAGCGCCGATTCCAGTAAGCTACGTGAATCAGGGCTTCGAGGGGAACCTGAATCCAAGCTTTCTTGAAGGATATTTGCTGCTGTTATTTGGTTAAAAATAGTCACAGCAACATCAGAGTTTGGATCCAACCATTCACCATCACTAAAAATCTCCTGAACCTTAGCAAATGCTTCCATAGGTAAACCATCTTTCTCCTCCATACGCGGCAAATCAATAGAGACAAGCTTGTTACCAGCATCCATCTCCGAAAATATAACCTGAACAAAAACACAGAATGTTACAACTTTCTTGACTTGGGAAGATAACTATGGATCACATATAACAATCAGAGAGAAAGAAGATGCATAATCACCTCCGCTCTGAAATCCTTGGGAAACCGATCCGTTGTGTTCCACAGGACATCAATCTCATCACGGCTAAGTAGTAGATTGTTTGATCTAAGAAATGCAGTATTGAACACAACACGAAACATCATCTCTTCCCTCTCATGATCACTGTCTAGGGTAATGCACTCAAGCACGACATCACCGAGAATATGACAATTAATGTCAATCTTTACCAGCTTACAATCTGCCTGCAACAGTAGACAAAAAGTTAGTACTATCATGAAGCAGAACACTATGATACTTGGAAGAGACTAAATGAACAAACACCTGCTTATAGTGCTTAACAGCTTTGCTTCTTTTGGGCATCGAGAAAAGGACTTTCGAAGTCCTGTCGGAAGCCATAAAAGGATCCTGACCATATATTCTAAATATTGGTCGGCAACCACCCTCACCATCAAAATCAGGGATCAGTCTAAGATTGATACAGTCTAATGTAAGCGCTCGGTCTAGCGGTGGCCACTGTGAACCAACATTCCTACACGAAACATACTGAAGAAACCTCAACTGTGAAGGCAGAGGATTTAGTGGAGACATTAGCTGTAATAACTCACGAGGAGCCTGCTTATATATCATTTCCAGAGTTTTCTGTTCTCCACTAAATTGTTTGCGGTATAACAAGAGCGAAGCAAGCATAAAAGCCAAAACCGGCCAGCCACCTCGCTCACAGTGTGACAACAAGATATTCTGTTGACTTAACAACAACCAATTCTCACTTGATTTAAGAAAGTGATGAACCGTTTCCATTGTAAGCAAAGGGCAACCTTCATAATGACGAGGATAGTCCATGATGGTCATGTCATACTCAGAGAGCACACTCTCCATCAAGCTTCTGCTTTCTCCTTCCCGGAAATTAAAGACCATGAACGATGCACCTGGAAACTGTTCTCGTAGCTGACTCATTATGCGTCCCACATAGACTCTATACTCTTCCTCTTCCAACATATCCGTGGTTAAGCAGCAATCAAAGACTGGAAATATAATACATCAAAAGATCAGCAAACTTCAAGAGAAATCTTCTGTATATTTGTCAAGACACAGTGAACATACCAAAAGAAACTGTTTCCTAACAGAACTTTAAAGAGATTAACTTTACAGAATCCAAGAGCTAAATCTCAACCATCAAGAAAGAGACATGTTAAGCAATCAAAAGTAGACAATACCGGTTTGAACTTAGGCTTGCCATAACTAGTTGAACTTTAAGACCTAAAGACTCAAACTTTCGAAAAACCCAACACTTAGATTGAGAGCAAACGAGTGGATTTAAAGAAGGAAGCGCGTACCGTAAAGCCTCTCAGAGATCTCAACTAATCCTTCAGGAGGCTTTCTGTAGAAGAACTTTCTAAACAAAGCCATTGAAAGTTTTGGTCTTTAAATGCTTAAACCAAAAAGTAGAAACCACAATCCCTTAGAAATAATCACCACATTCACCAAATGCGAACCCACATTGCAGAAAAAGGGTGAAACAATAACCCCAAATCACCACAAAACAAGAAGAAGGGGAAAAAGCGTGAGATTATCTTGCTTGCTGGGTCGTTAAGGAACAAGAGGGTGTGTGTGTTTTGTTGTTTCTTTGTAGTTTGGTGGTTTGTCTTGACATACACACTTTCAATATCTTCCGTTTCGGAATTGGAAACTTAGCTTTCAATCAAAACAGATGTTGATAGCTTTTGCACATGCGAAAGAAGAAAAGAAGAATGATGCAGAGAGAGAGAGAGTTAGGTTATCATTTGGAGAAAGAGAGAGAGGAACTAGGGTTTGTGTTTTTTTATATTCCTCTAATTCAAGAGCAAGAAGAAGATGATAGCTATGTCGAAATTGAGACAGAGATTGAGGATGTCCGATTTAGAAGAAAAGGGAGGAGGACCCAAAGGATCTTGTTAAACTTTTACAAGGACTATGATACATGTCTTCAATATTCTTTTTTCAGTTATATCTAAGATTTGCTTTCTCTACCTTTTCCTAAACACGGAGAATATTAAATTAATTAAGTTCGTGTTAAAAAATTCAGATAATCTTTGAATAAGTATACACTAGATACCATAGTTTAATTTATAACATCCTTTACTCTATATAATATTATGTACACTTAAGATCTAAAAAAAGGCCGTGCTTACACACACTATTAAAATCCAAACAAAAAAAAGACATACACTTTGCTCCAAAAAAAGGAAATATACTACCTTATTGTCATCGAAATTACTTATAAAAATAGTTTCAAGCTCGAGTTCATCTTTGATCACAATTTTAAAAAAAAATTAATCAAATAAAAAGAAATCAAGCTAAATAAAGTAAGTAAAATGGGTAAATGATTAGTAAATAAAAGTTAGTGTAAATAAATTCAAGTTTATGATTTCCACTTGGATGCTATCTCTTTAGACCCAAAATTGATTCATTAATATATTTTTTTAGACAACAATTTGTATGTTAATAGTTAACTATTAATTTTTTTATTTGATTTTTAAAAGTTTATTTCTTTTGGTAAATCACAACCCTTATATAAAGATTACTTTTTTCATCTTCTTATTAACTATTTATTTTCTTCATCTTTAAATTTTTTTACTCTAATTTTAAAGATAATACCACATTGTTCCATCAAGAAACTCTCGTGTATTCTTTGATCGAAAATCAAATGTGTTATGTAATATATTACCAATATTTATGTAACTTGTAATCCCATGGAAGCGATCAAAACTATTATTTTTAGGCTAAGAACAATCCTGAAATGGTGAAAATGGTAGTGTTGCACTTATGAGTACTACTTTCACCATAGTGGTATTTTCCAATTCTGAAAATAGTGGCAAAGTATCTATAATAGATAAGATTAGAAGTGAGTGATATTTTTCACGAAAGTGAGTGATATTTTCATCTTGGCTATGTTAAACTGAACAATTTTGGATATGAAAACCTAGTTATTACTGCATGTAAAAATCTCAAAATTATAAAAAATCTTTCTTCTAAAATGGCTCTTGGTAGATTTCATATTTTTATTTTCAAGTTGACAAAATTTCTATTATGAAAACTTGTTCATTTTTCATCAAATGGATGAGCTTCTTTATGGTTTTTCTATTTCACACTATTGTATGGTGTTTTGTTTATTATGGTTTTGTTTGATTTTTAGTGAGTAAACAAATTTAAACCTTCTTGGTTGGAGACTCGTTTGGTCAATATGTAGAATATCTTTCAACCCTAAAAAACTAAAGTGAGATAATATCTTGCCTTTTTATTAAGACAAATCAAGAATTTTATTGAACTTTAATTCAAGTGTTACTCATCTTGACTATTTTCATGCAACCTTAAACCTGAGCCTCTTCTACAACCATATACTAATCATGGTGCTCTAATTCCACTTGTTAAGTAGTTTAGAAGTACTGATTGTTTGTAAAAGAAACAGCATAAGATCTGTTAACCAAGTTTATAGTCTCAAACTGCTAATTTGAGAAAGTATTCTTACTCTCAAGCTTCAACAATGAAAAAAAGGTTACACATTACAAACCTGTAGTGTTTATCTTTTAGTTTTACAAATTTACACCTGAAAAGAAAGATCAAAGACCCACTAAAACAAAGTAAGCTCCCTAGAAACCTTGGTTTCTCTCTTCCTTATAACTCTCTTTTGATGTTTGTCTTAATCACAACTATTATTCTTTTTACCATATCTATATTACTAAAAGAGAATTCAGTTTTGAAACTAACATTTACTTGATGTGTGATTTACAATGATTATCATCATATTTTAACAGTTTTTTAATAATTTTCATTAAGGATATTTTTATCTTAACGTAAATTGACTATATTTATTTAATTAATTGAAAACAAAATAAAAATAATGGGTCCTACCAATTTATCATTTAGTTAAAAACGAAAATAAAATATAATTATTAATAAATGCCATTTTCTTTAATACTTAAAAACGAAAAAATACAAAATAATATCATTTTGATTTAATAATCAAATAATCAAATGATAAATGTAACTAGCAAAAAAAAAATTCAATTATTTTTAATGAACCATAAAATCAATTTTTTTGTAAACATATACAAAAACATAAATACATATAGTTTCAAATATTTCAAATAAAAAATAATATAAAAATAAAATAAAATTTTAATTGTGATATTAATAAATTTTAAATTTATAAATTTAAGTTATAAACATAAATTAAAAAAAAATCGAGATTATTTTTTAACATGAAAAAGGAAAATACTTAAAAATAGTCAATATATACACATATATATTACTCAATTATATAGTGAAATAGATTAACGTCATTGTTTTTATAACTACGGATTTGTAAATATTTCTTATCAAAATATGTAAATTATTTCAAAAATTTTAATAATTAACTAATCTATTTTTATCATAAAAGTAATTAATACAAAATAATTAAATAAAGTTATAATCATATTATAATTTTCAAAGTGATGTAATTATAACAATAATTTTTTTAATATAATACTACACAAAATTAAACTTAATATATTTAATAAATTTTATTCCATAAAAAAATTAAAATCTGTTAGATCAACATAAAATATATCACCAAAATATAAAATATTTTGTAACTATTGTATAAAAATAAAGTTGAATATTATAACAACAAATTACAAATCCAAAAACGAACATTCTAAATTGTAACTAAAACCCACCAATTTATATGAAGTAAAAATATATTACTCCTAAAAATTAAATCATCATCATTTAATATAATTAATTTAAATAATCATAAATTATTATAAATTATAAAAAATTATATATGATATGTTTTTGATACTAATTTTTAAATTATAAATATTATCAAATTTAATATATACAAAATTGATTCGGCGCTGAACGTAAATTAGAGACTAGGTATATAAATGGTGTATGTATTTGGGCTAAAGCCCTTTCCAAAATTTTGTTATTTTTTCTCCATGTCAATTTTAGTTTAGCCCATCAAAACTTAATTGTGTATGATTGGTCAAACCCAACAATAATCCTTATCTTGTTTTCTTACGTGATCTTTGTGTTGGTCCTTTTGTTTTGTTATGTCTTGGATTATGGTCTACTTTGAATACTACTTCAGTAATTTGTAACAGTTTGGTCCATCCTTTCATAGTATTGACTAGCAACTAAAAATAAAATAATGAGTCTTGTGGCATATTGTCATGGTTCATGAGAGACAAATGAGTTAGTATTATGCAAAATTGACATTTGGATTCTTTGTCTGAACCATCTTTCAAACATCTATATTATTAAAAAAATAGTGGTTTTCCTATAGTTATGAAATCTATAAGGTAATTCTAAAACTTGTGGCCAGGCTTATGATCAGATAGATACAAACTTGGGTTTGGTAAGCTTTGTCAACAACAAATCTAGCTTGAAAAACTTATTCAATGAGCCATTGAAAATCTTGTCAAAGAAATAGCTTAATTTCTTTTCTTTTTGAAAAATAAAGAGGTAGCTTCACAAGTATAATAGAGCATTTTCACAATTTTCACGGATAACTCTATTTTTATAGGACATAATGAATATAACAAATTATATTCCCTAAATCTTCGTGGAAGATGAGCTACAATAACATATATTGTTTTCCATGTGCTTTCAATGTCCAAGGAGGTAAAAAGGGAAGACAAGAGTTTCTGTCAAGCTTGTTGGTGCTAAGATTATTTATATGAAAATATAGTGGTTAAAGAGAAATTTCTGAAATTTTTTAAACATTTCACTACAAATCTTTACAAAAACTTTAGACCATCAATTCTTGTCCACATTCTTGTTGAGATTTTAGTTTAAATTGTTTTTTTCTATTCCTGTTGGTTTATAAACATCTTAAGTTCAATCTGTTATAAACTCATACGATTAGCATTCATGACTTGGCTGACACAAATATGTCAGTAACAATTATTCAGATTTTTCAAAATTTCTCTGTTAACCGTTACATCACGCCAGGTTCCCAACGGCTACAGTAACATTTTTACATTTTTTGTAGTTTTAATTAAAAGAAAATAAAAACTAACGGCTAGTCGCTTCAGGTACATCGTAAATCAAAAAGATAAAAAAAAAAAAAAA
>KE155949.1:83590-94718 GCA_000411075.1 Sisymbrium irio
GCGTTTTGTATGGTTTAGCATCCCAAGCCTCACTGAGTGACTCCCCATTTGCTCACTCATTCCTTTTATATTTCAGGTGAACTTGACTAGTAGATGGACCTATGAATTGATCGAGTGGTATTTGGGATATTTTTTGGTTTTTCGTATTTTGTTTTAAAAACTTATTATATTATTTAATTTTGGGTAAATTGGAGTTGTATATTTATTGGTGATATTAATAGATTGGAGTATTGATGAGTTATTGAAGTTACTTGAGAGAGAAGTTAGATTGTGTGGCACGCTGTTCTCGAGTGAGGATGAGACGGGTGTTACAATTATAAATTTGAGTAATAATAAAATAAATTATTAATTATTAGTCGCTTTTTATCCTTAGTATCGCAGAAACTAAAGGTATACTATGGGAGGAGGCGCAACTGATGGATACAAAGAATGAGAGGCGATGCTCTGCTTCAAATTTTAGCACAACAAATCATGATGGTTGGCGGAAAATAGCTGATATTTACTCAGGCAAAGGTTGGTTTTGTAGTAAAGAGGGGGTGGCGGAAAGAATGATGGGTTCTCGAAATAATCTAGCGAGTTTAACTCTTTTACATGCAGAATTTGAAGCATTATTTGGGGTAATGGAATGTATGAAAGATCTGCAATATCAGCAGGTAGTTTTTACTACAGACTGTTCTGATTTTGTTAAGATATTGTCTAACCCTGAAGATTGACCAGCTTTCTCGATTGAAAAATTTCATATATGGAAGGAGTTTTCAACCCATTTTCCATCAAGCTTATTCCATGTGCAAAGAATGTAAAGGCGGACAAGTTGGGGCGCAGTGTTAGAGTTCTCGATATTGAAGCTTTTCATGTTGACTCGGCACCACTAAACTAAATTAAAGAGCATTTATACAATTTTGTTATGATATATTTGTTGAAAAAAATACTTTTTATATTTTTTCAAAAAAAAAATGGAACCGTTTTGACTTAAATTCGTTGTTAACGGAAAAGTAACCCGTAAATAAATTGCAACAGTTTTCTATGAATTTAACATTAATATATATTCCAATTGTTTTCTCATGATATTTTACTATATATATTTAAGTTGTAAGAAAAAAGCTATGGAGAATTTTTATTTTTTAGTAACTCTATTAAAAGTCTTTCTTGACTATAGTTTTGAGACAAAAGAAAATCCACTCTAGTTTTTTCTATTTTTTTTATCAGAAAACTGAGAGTCTATTGCTATAACCCTCTGCACAAAGCTTTTGTGTAAGCATTGTTTTAGATATCATAACACCACATTTCTGTCCTCCTTGTTTGAGGCCCTGATTGTTTGAGTGGTTTTTAGATTTTAGTTTTTGGTTTTTAGTTTTTGGTTTTTGAATTTTAGATTCTGATTTTTCAATTTTTGGTTTTTGATTTTACGGTAGATTTTAGATTTTTAAAAACTTAAATGGTAGTGTTTTTAGTTTTTGGCTTTGACAATATAAAATTAGTGATTTATTATATGAAAAAAGAAATATATGTTTTGAAAAAAAAATCACATCAAAACTAAACAAAAGCCAACAAAATTGAGAGTTTGGTTTTTGATTAAAAAATAGTTCAAGAGAGAAAAATCTGGTTTCTGAAAAAAAATAGAAAATCTATTTCTCTAAAATTTTAATTGGCTAAAAATTAGATGTTTTTAAAACAAAAACAAAAATCTATTTTAGAATCTACGAACAATCAACCAATTCATTTTATATGAGACTCCATTTTGGTGAATAGTGTAAGTATTTGCTTAAAATGCGGGCCAGCACTGGCCTAGTTGGCTGGTTTACGGACTGAAAGCGTAGAAAAATGGGTTGGACAGTTACAAAAAGCCCACTGTAGCATCCCTAGAAGTCTACAACCTATAGCAACAGTCATCTAGTGAATCAAAACAAGAAACCTTTAGATATGTCACAGGATACATTAGAGAAATGAGCAATATACATAACTCCTTAAGGCGTCTCTTAGCAGCTGGATTTCAGCCTTGTATTAAGACTAAAACTGAGTGATTTGTTGGATTTTGCGAGCCTGCAAAAATTTGCAGCGCCCTTTTCCGCTTGATTCGGTTTCTTCGCTCCTACTCTCGCATGTTGTGAACCCGAATCTGCTTAATTTCGCTTGTCTCTTACTGCTATTTCCATTACCATTCTCTTCAGCTTCATCTGATTCCCTACATAAGTGTACAAAACATCAACAAGAGTTCTGAGATAAATGAAAGATTCAAAGTCAATAAGAGCATCGTAGCAATTTGAAAAAACTAACCATGCAACTTCAACCTCGCCCTTCAAATGCGTAGTGCAAGTTCCCCAACTAAAACGGACCAATGATGGGAATCCAAACACAGAATGTTTGTGTTGCTGTAACCATGCCTTAGTCTCAGGATCTAAATTTGTATTATAAACATATTAGTGAGTAAACAGTTACTAAAAAGCTAAACGGTTTGAGGAAATCAATCGTATACCTCCAGGATATCCAGAACCGAAGTTTCTGTTTATGTTTTCTCCGGTTTCCTCTACCAACCATTCTCTCAACGCTCTGTCTCTTGTCACCTGAGCAGGATAATTTACATTCAGAGAGTTTCAGCGAGTTAAAAGCTTCGAGATAGATAGTGAGAAGCCATAACATACTACCTTAGCAACAATACTTGCTCCACTAACAACAGGATATAGACTATCAGCTTTCTTTGAAACGACAAACTTGATCGACCCAAACCTCTCACACAGTTTTATTCTGTACTTCTCAGGATCTCCCACAGTATCTAGATAAACCTGCAAAGGCAATTTAGAGCTCTAAATCCCACAAATAAACTTCTCTCTCAAAAGATGATAAATCTGTTTGCATTGAAAGGTATCTGTTCACCTCTGTTAGAAGAACTCCCATGTCTAGAACCTGTTTGATGAGCCCCATTGCGGAGTTATGTGAAATCTCATTTAAATTGATCTTGTTTCTGTACGGAAAAACAAACCAAAGCTATTATACAAGAACCTTTTAAGCCTTTTAATCTGTCAGCTTCAAAACATTATACTATTATTACTAACATTGCGAGCATCTTAGCTGAAAGTTCTCTAGGACCAATGACATCAACAGCCCATCCAATTGACTTGTCAAGCTTTAAATTTTCATAAAGTTCTTCTCTTTTCTCTTCTTTTAGAGTCTTTGAATCTGCAAGCATATCAACAAAAGGTTTCAAGGGAAGAAAAACAGACAAGAGATTATATAAAATGTCATCGAAAGTCATGCTTCGTAAGTTCTCCCAAAGTATCAAGCTTTACACTATCGACTGAAGGTTATATACACAAACACAAATGAAAGGTCATAAATTTGTTAAAGGGTCTTTGGCAACTAGGCTTAGAATCACCAAAGTATCAAGCTTTACACTAACAACTGAAGGTTGAATACACAAACACCAATGCAAGGTCACAAATTTGTTAAAGGGTCTTTGGCAACTAGGCTTAGGATCACCTTATTGGTTTGCTCTACTAAGAATCTATACAATGCATCTCAAAACCCCAAAACGCAAGAGGAATGTAAGTGACCTGCAAAATGGAGAGAGGCTAGAGAAGACTGGTAGGAAATGGGACAGTACAAGCATCCATACACCATTGGTCCTGTTTGTCATCAAAAACTGAATTAGATTTTTTCTTCTGATTCATCAGAGACGAACAAGAGAAGAAGAAGAAGAAGAAGAGAACCTAGAACAGGACCCCTCCCGGCTTCGTCGATTCCCATGATGCAAGGTTGAGATGCCCATTCTGGCGTCAGACATTCCGGTTCCATTTCCTTTGAACAAAGAGATAAAAATAGGGTTTTGTCAAATTGATTTCTGGGCAGCTTTCAAACTATACGAAGATGACTCCTAAGTCGTAACAAAATTGAGTTACAAGACAAGGAAGAACCCATGGTACTCACCAGAAATCTAGAATGCAAAGCAAGCCGGAGAAGGTGCCGACTATTCGCGGCGAGCAATTACCGACAGGAAAATATGTTATTTTCTAGTTAGACTGCTTGTCGTTTTGGTTTTGGAGCGATTTCCACTCTTTAAGGCATTTCAAAACATTTGGTTTTTGTATTAGGGGCCTGTTCCATTCATATCATCATATGTATTAAGGACGTTTGTCCATTCAGATCATATGAATCAAAGAGTAATAATATAATTTTATTAAATATATATATATATGTATATATATGTATGTATATAATTTTACTCATAACAATCATATTCACCAAGATAAAAACCAATAAACAATAATTCCAGCTGCGTAAATTGATATCATAAACATGATTTTGATTTTTGAGATATAAAAACAAGTGAAATGATAGAAGACAAGCGGCAAAAAATTTTTTACACACAAACTCAACTTAATTTTCATTGTACTTTATATGGATTCTTATAAAAAGGTTTAACAAAAATCAATACCAAATACTGTTTATTTCCACTTATTTCACTGTTTTGCATATCTCATTATCTAAAAATTATTCACTTTTTGTGTGTATCATAAGACTAAGCGTTTTAACTTACCCTCCACGGGAGTAAACTTTTAAAATTTTGGATAGAATTGACACCATAATTTAAATTCTCAAACTATTTATAATTACAAAATTTTGATGTTTCTAGATTTTATTACAGTAGATAAGAGCTAAAAAAAAGAGAATTAATACATCAAAATCCGGAGGTTGATCCCTCGTGCTGTCGTGCATATGAAAGTATTGCACCGGATATGATAAGATTATCCCTATCAAAAGCTATTAAAACCAAACAAGAATTTGAAACATGACACAAGTTTCTTTAGATAGTTATGACTACCTCCTTTTTTAAGTTTTCTTTGATGTATATAATGGAAATGAGAATGGTTTGGTTTTTAGAGTATTTTCATTGGAGGTATCTCACATGAGGTTATGTACGGTCGAAGTGTTAATAAATAACTATCAACTATGGAATAGATATAATGAGTCTGTTAATATCGTGCTGGCAATAATTGTGTTGATAATTTATAATATGTTAAAATTTACAACATGTTCAAAACTTAAAAAATAGGTTAAATATCAAATGTTTTATTTTAATTGGTTGAAAATTAACAAAATAAATAAATAAAAATAAAACATACGTTGAGTTATAAATTAGGAAAAATGGTAGTTTGTGGTTGGTTGATGAGATATCTTAGTTATTTTTCTCATCCTAATAATGTAAACTCACTTGTGTCATATCAAATTATATTTTTATTTTATTTTTATGTCAAAATTAACATTTTTTCTCTATAAATACAAACTTGATTCATTTGATTTGGATATCAAAAACAAATCATCATTATAAATTTTTTTATTTTTATTTTATTACATCTAAAAGGTTATTTAAAAATCAAATAATAAAAGTTATAACTAAATTATTAAAATTTATTATTTTAATTTAATTTTCAATTAGTAAGATGTAATTGTAAAAACAAAAATATATCAAAACTAAAATTATTTAGATAAAAATAGTGGCATAGGGTGTTGATATTTTACAATTAAAACCATTGTAACTATGTACATTGGTTATTTGGTTGAATGTTTAGAACATCTTCTTTTTACCTTTTAACAGTCCATGTCAATTTCTCTTTCTTCCACATCATAATTCAACATTTACTTAATATTTTTCTTGTACAATGGTTTGTTGAATAAAATTACAATACCCTACTCCATCAATTTATTCAGATATATTTTTTAAGTTTCTGTATTTGTGATTACATGTTACTAATAATACTTATCATTTGAAATTAAATTAAAATAATAACAAAACTAAAAAAGTTAAAAAATAATTTTATGAAAGACTAAATAGTAAAAATATATTTAAAATATGGATTTTTGTATGTCCAAATGAAATAAAATAAGTCTCTATGTATAAAATATGAAAATGATGAATTTTGATATATATAATTTATAAATATTTAATTATAATTTTTATGAAATAACTGATATTAAATAGTTGAGATGGAAAAAAATTAAAAATCAGAACATCTATTATGTTACAACTCTCTTTCTATATTTTTGTCCAAAAAAAAAAAACAAAAAACAAACACTATTAGTTTAGTCTAATTAAAAGTTACCATATGATACATGCGAAGTCCACATTTTGTTCTTCAACGGTGTTGATAAATTTCAACATCAAACTTGCCACATCATTTTTTATTTTATTTTATTAAACTATTGCAAGTAGGTCAAATGTTGTTACAATTGATCCACTGTTGAAGAAACTCCTTTAACAGACCATCCACAATGATGTTATTGAGAAAAAATTTCAACAGTTGAATCAATACAATGAAAGTGTTGTTTTTTTTGAAAATCCACGTAGATTAATTTTAGTTGAAAAATGAAAAAATGGAACCTACATTACCACATGGCGAATTATGAGAGGAAAAAATGATCATATGAAAGACATATTTCTATTGGTTATGAAGACTATTTTTTGATCTTCTCCAAATTATTCAACATCAATTATTTTATAATAATTTTTTTTAAATATAAAAATTATACCAAATTCATCATTTTTATGATTTATAAATAGAGATACTCTCATTTGATTTGGACATAAAAATGTTATTTTCAGTAAAAGAAAATAAATATAAAATAAAAATAGTGACGGTAAGGTGTTGAATTTTATTTAGTTAAACTATTGTAGAGTTTAAAAATTGATAGAGTTTGAATAATTATGTGGAAGAAAGAGAAGACGATGTGGAATGTTTAAAGGTGAAAAGTAAGATGTTGAATCTAAAAATCATTGTGGATGGTAAATAGTAGAGAAATGTTGTTGAAATATTAAAGGAAGAAAGAGAAGATGATGTACAACGTAAAAAAAATGTGTTGATAAAATGAAACTAATCTGAGTATGTTATAAATAAATTTTTCTTTTTGGAAAGAAAAAGTACCTTAATAAGAAATATTTATAAAATTTCTCATGGAAATTGACTATTTTTAATTAAAATTATATTATTAAATATTTTGACAGTAAAATACTAATTGTTTTTTTGTTTTTTTGAGAAACTTTGAGAACGGAAAGAAATGGTCTTACAAGTCAGAAAACAAATGAAGTGGAAAACAAGAAATAAAGGATCATGTTCCTACATCTCTAAACGTGATATGTGTCCTAATTATACAGCAACAAATAAAATAAGAAACAATTGCAAAATTGAAATAAATCTGAACGTGACATGAACTGGCTTGCTGATGTCATATTGGTTTGTTTGGCTGAACGATTTATGTGCACATCAATACTTCTCTCTTCAAAAAAATCCTTGTCCTCAAGGTTTGAGTCACAACTTGACCGCAATGGAAGCTGCTTCACCAGAAGTCTATCACGTTCTCATATGAGCCTCACTTTCCCACGATCAAATGGTCGGTTTTTCTTTTGCACTCGCTCCACCAAAATAACTTTTTCGACACAACCATATCCATATCGTACATGGGTTGAAGTTCGAAGTCTCCACCATATGGGAGGAATTAAATCAAGGCAGTTCACCTTGTTTTTGATGTTGTGTAAAACCAACTCCATATCTGGATTTAGATGAGATAGATCAACTCTGCTTTCTTGGTTTTCTAGCCTGTGAAGTGTGACATTTGCACCTCATTGTCTAGGTTTTGGTGGTGAATTTGTCGATCATTTGAGTGGTGTAGGTTGTTGATTAAATATAGCGCCTCCACTACCGTTTTTGAGATTTTCTATTGGCTTCATCACACGGTTAATGGTCTTATCGAAACTCCTGAATCGGTTCGTCATACAAACCTACATCTTCTGGATCTCATTATGTACTTCACGGAAGATCTGATCTTTCACTTCATGGACATTTATAATGACCTCCACATCTTCAGTGTTTCCCATACTTTGATACCACGTAGAAGTGGTCCGAGTCTAAAAAAAGAAACACATGATATAACTACTCTGATACCAATTTGATAAGCTTATGATCCCTATCAAAAGTTATTAGAACAAAACAAGAACCTAAAACATGACACACATTTTCTTATTGTCTTATATGTCTCTAATCATATTCAGTCTTAAAACCGATCTAGAAGTTCACATTTCATGCCCCCATTTCTTTGGAAATTGAAACTGAACCACAAAACCATACTTTAGCTCCTCAAACTCAAAAATTGGAGCAAGTTTATGTCTTCAGATTATGAGATCTTGATATTCTCCAACGTCTAAGTCACAAGTTAGATAATCTCCACGGAAAATAAGTTATCATCAGATAGTAGATAGTAAATGATGGTTAAATAAGAGTTCTTTAGAAAAATGTTTTAGAATTATTCCTTTCAGACTCTAGCCATATGAATCTCTGTGATACAATCTCGAATAAGTGATGTAGTTCCTCTCTTTTCACCTTAAAAAATGTATTTATAAAAAAAAAATTCTCAATTACTCCATCCGTTCCACTAAATTAGATTTTTTCAGTTTTTAATTTGTTTCACAAAGATGAATGTTTTGTGTTTCCAATATAACTTTTTCTCATTTTTTTCTATTCTACCCATAGTAATTAAAAGTAATTACAAAAGAGTTTCCTAATCAAACATAAAATATTATATTCTAATGAGGTTATATTTGATATTTTAATTTTTTTTCTTAAAATCTGTGAAATACTCAAAAACTCTAACTTAAAGAAATGGAGGGAGTATTTTTTTCGTGATGAGACGTTTTTAATTTTCTTATATTAGCTGAAGCCAAATTTTAACCAAACTAGGTGAGAATCCGTGCATATGCGCGGGATTTACGCACGGGATTTTGATTAAATTTGTTTTATATTTTAACTTTAAATTATTATGTTTTTGTGAGATTAAAAAGCTTTGTTTAGTCTAAAAATAATTAAAATTAGGTATTATATTCATGTTATTAAATTATATTTATATAAAAATGATATTTACACCATTTTAAAATTTAGATAAACTAAAATTATACGAACAATGAAGAAAACATAAAAAATGTTTTAATTAATTTATTTGTGATAAAGTGGACATATTATTATGTTAAAATGCCTAATTAAAAGGCATCTCACTCTGCTTTGTTATCTTGACTGAAGTAAAAAAAAAGAAAAATCAAAACAAACGAACGCAGATACCCAAAAGGCTGTATGGTCTCTTCAGTTAAAAAGCTCTCGCGCTTCTATTGTTTCATCTCACATCGAAACCTCTTTTCCTTGATGAAGGGCAAGACTTCTCAGTTCTAAGTTCATTTTATTTTATAATTTGCCTCTCAATTACTGATTATGTAGTTGTGTTCCTCTCTGAGAGTTTTATTATTGATATGAAATTCCTACGAAAGTATCTAAACATATTATATATTAAGTCTATGCCATTCTGTTCTACTTTGTTTTTATTGGTTAATATTTTTCTTAGGATGTTTTAAGTGTACCTTTTATTTATTTGAAGGTCATTTAAAATTAAGCGGCTTAATTCACCAAGGAATAGTTTTTACCATTGTCTCGATTTCTGCCCATATGGTGTTTTTTTATCCTTTCCTTCTTTTTATTTTATTTTCTGTATTCATTGTTTTCAACTATCTGCGTCTTCTTCGACGCCAAAAGCTTTGATAATTGTAGAACAAATAGTTAGCTCTGAAATCAATCAAAACAAACATTGAGTTTGATTCTGAGAAAACTTTAAAACCTTCTCCCATTTTGAAACTGTTATTGCATTAATAAGAAGATACGGACTGTGAGATGGTTACGACTTGGCGTGTGTAGTGCTCTGCATCCCTCTTCATTGCAGACATTTGAACCCAGACTTTTTGCATTTCAGATTATAACAAGCATACAGATCATGTGCTTAAATAAACAACAAATGTCAGAAATGATTTCTGATGTTAGTAGCAAACCTCGATTGATGAAAGTTTCGTGGTGGAACCTCTTTCACCTTGCCGAGAAGGTGAGAACGGACCACTTCGTCCTGCCATGCTTAAAACTGCATAACTAAAAGTATCTTCTCTTGAGTAGATAAAATCTGAACTGTGAGAAGCTGACATAAGTTTGTTTTCTAGTGTTTGAAAACTCACAAAAGCGTCTTCAATTTATCGTTTGAGATGAGTTTTGTGTGATATCAAAGCAATAAATACCAAAAGAAATGAGACTAAGCTGATTTGATTGAGTTGTTTGAGAATCGAATGATGAGCGTTTTGGTTCTGCAGCTGAAGCACACATGAAAAGTATTTCAGTAACAAAATAATTTTTTTCTCTCTTAGGAAGAGCTAGAAAAGCATCCAACTTACTCGGAGTAGGAGAGAAACATGCCAAATGTTAGAACATCATGGATATTGAGAATATGAGCAGCCTGTAAAAAAAGCCAACAACTGATATAAAATCGCAACTGCATTGAGATTTACATAGTTATACCACCACATGGAAAAACTGAGACGATTTTGCCTTTGTATCTTCTAGCAGTGGCTAAATGGAGAAAAAATAAATAAATCAAGGCATGTGAAGACTCTGCAGTAACTGTGAGAGGTCATAATTTTCCAAATGTATTCAAGTCGTAACTGATTTTAAGTAAAATGGTAAAGCGATACCTGAGCAAAGCGAGATGCCAAAAAGTGAGGTGTCAATCTCAAAGCTCCTTTTGGACATTGTGTGTTCAGTTGGCTTCGTTTTCTGCATGAAAGAATATCTACAAAGTTCAGTGTGTTTAATACACCTCTAGGTAATGAAATGATCTACCTGCTTTGCTCCCCAACAGCACCCAGAACAGGAATGAATCTCACATGAATAAAGCAGAATTTTTTTTTTCTAGCAAGCAAAAGATGAAACACCATCAATAAGAAGAAAGTCGAGAACAATAAAACGAACGCCTGGAGTAGGAAGATTGACAGGCTTACTGTTGGGGTCAAAACCACATTTCCGGAATTAACAGCTAAAATGTTTAAATATCGGAAAAGTTTCTATATTTGAATATTTTCGAGAAAAAGAACGGTATTCGGAAAATAGTTTGACTAAAACTATCTTATCGAAGAAGTTACGAAAAAGGTTCGTTTTCGTATGTTTTTCCAATAAAACGCGATAAAACCGAACTTTTCGGCAAAATGGAATTCAACGGAGAAATCAGCTCGGCCTTTTTTCCTTCACATTTTGGGCCGAGCCGATGGGTCTCGAATGTTGAG
>KE155951.1:1747-18031 GCA_000411075.1 Sisymbrium irio
ACAAAGATCTCTCTCTCTTTCTCAACACAACATAAATTTTTTAATACATTGTTTATATAATCAAAAAGATATTAATCTTTGTTAAAATATTATATTTATGTTCATAATAGTAATAAAATATATTTGATCAGAAAATATAAATATTATTAAAGAATCAATTATTTATATATAATATTTTATTTAACATATTTGTCATTTAAAGTTCTTATAATTATTTTTAGAAATAATGACAATAATCAAGTGACATGTTAATGAAAAAAATGTTTGGAGAAGGACAAAATGACAAAATATTTCATTAATAGAGGTCAAAGACAATTCTAACCTTCCTTCTCAAAACATTAAAAAACAAAACTTTACCGTCCTTTGCCGTCGGAGTGAGAACATCAAAACCCTAAATGATAAGGAGTTGACCGAAGTTTTTCGTCGGATGCGTGGATTTGTGGTGACGAGGTTGACCGGAGTTTACCGTCGGAAGCGTGGATTTATGGTGACGAGGTTGACCGGAGTTTCTGTTTCTGCTGCCGTGGCTGGGGCTTTGGATTTAGAAGGCGAGAGAGAGAGATTGTAATCGGAATCGACGTCATTGGAAGATCTCAATCATCTTTAATGGATGACTATTAGTTTCTGCTGACGATAAATAATTGGGATTGGAATTCACCTTCGAGTGATGATAATACGATCCAATTTTGTCGATTCTCAACTGATCAGATTCTATTGTTTCTCTCCGTTTCGTATTTTTCAGGAAGGTACCTAACATATTCAGGAAGGTTTTCTCAAATACCAAGTATCATACGAAAGTTTGATACTTTTCAGGAAGATCATAATCTAATATTTTTCAGGAAGGTACATAACATATTCAGGAAGACTTTCCCAAATACCAAGTATCATACAAAAGTTTGAATTTTTAAGATGACAGAATAAGTTAGACAACAAAAGTGAGTCATATAATCAATATTGCAAACTGTTGTAATATTTTCAGGAATGTATCTAAAAGTTTCAGGAAGATATCTAACATATTCAGGAAGGTTTTCCCAAATACAAAGTATCATACGAAAGTTTGATACTTTTCAGGAATATCATAATCTAACATTTTTCAGGAAGGTACATAACATATTCAGGAATGTCTTCCCAAATATAAAATATCATACGAAAATTGATTTTTAAGATGACACAACAAGTTATATTGTTGCAACAGGTACCTAAATAAATAAAAAAGAGTAATATAATCAATTTTTACAAACTGTTGTAATGTTTTATTTTTAGGAAAGTATATAATATTTTCATGAAGGTATCTAAACTATTCAGGAAGGCCTTTCCTAATTCTGGAGAAGATGATTCGACGAAGATTTCTAGAGAAGATGATTTGACGATGATTTCTGGAGATGATTCGATATTGCGACGATTCGATTACAGAGGAGAGAGTCGGAAAACGAGCAGAGGCAAACTAATAAAGATGACGACGGCGACAGATGAAGATGAAGACGTCGAGAGAGGAAGATGATGACGTCGAGAAAGGAAGATGACGACGCCGAGAGAGGAAGATGACGACATCGAGAGAGGAAGATGATGATGGCAACAGAGGAAGTTGACGACGGCGGCAGAGGAAGTTGACGACGACGACTTTCTTTAGTTTCGGCGAGAGGAAATGAGTGAAAGAGATACGGGATTCAGGTTTTAAGAAAGGATATATTGGTCATTAAAAAACACCTAAAACATTTTTTTTCATTCTCAGCGTCCCGAAATATTTCTGGAAGTGTAACTGAGAATTATAACATTTTGGAAAATTACCCTTATTTTTAAGGAAAAACTTATAAGGTTTTATCTATTAATTGTATATGTATATATATTACATAACATAAATTATTTTGTTACTTCGTATGGTTTAAGAAAAAAAGAAAATTAGCATTTTCATGTGAAATCAATAATGTTTTTGTGAATAGTTTATTATCTAATATTTATAGATTTGTGTTTATGTGTATATTACATTTTATAAATATTTTCATTTTAGACTTATAGTAGAACATTTTAACTTCCTAAGTATAGAAGAACACAATTGTCAATTTTAAAATTATATTTTTATTTGTTTTTATTTGAAGTATTTTTATTTGTTAAAAATATCCAAATAAAATATAAATTTGCATTCACATCAAAATCCATATAATTCTCAATGTTTAAATAATATTTAAGTTTTAAAACTTTCAAGAAAAAATTAAAATATTTTTACAAAACCAACATAATTTAACATAAAATAGAATAGTCTAATTTAATCTCTTAGATTTTTAGAATTTATGATGTTTTAAATCTGATATTTAATATTTAATATGGATTAGTAACTTGATAAATGTATTAAATTTATCTTAAAATTTTATGTTGGCAAATTAAGGCTCTAATTGGTGACCATGTTTAAGAAAAATAAATAGAGAGAATTTGTTATTCCTCCAAATTCATACCAATCAAAGAGAAAATTTTCTCTGTTTTTTAAACATGGGTCCTACATCATTTTTTTGTTCTCTTATTTTAATGAATAAAAGAAGAAATATTTTCTTTATCAAATTTGATGAGGAAAAAAGTTTTCTACTTTTTTATTTTTTTCAATTTCTAAAATGAAAATTTGGTCAATTTATTTTTCATTTTTCCATTCTTCTATACTTAGTAAGTTAAAATTTTATGTTAAGTTGATAAATGTATCTATTTTTTTCATATAACTTAAATATGCTGTCAAATTTCAAAATTTGAAAAATTACTGATGATTAACAGTATAACACTTGAACTCCAATTTTAGTACTTGAATCCAACTTCCTTTACTTCAAACTCCAATTTTAATTCCTTTTTTTTTGTCAAACAATCAAAATAATAATAATTCAACAAACACAGAAAAAAAATCAACACAAGTGGGAGATAAAGATGAAGCGAGTAAATACCACGCGCTGGCTTCTGAGGCTGAGATTAGATTCTCGAAGAACATTTGCCTTCCTTCACATGCGATGCTCTCCCTCATAAATATCCACCGTCACCACTCCCTCCTTTACCATCCCCTCTCTCTCTCTCTCCCCCTCTGTGTACACTTCACATCCAGAGAGAGAAAGCGCGCGGTGCTATCAAAACCTTCTTCTTCTTCGTCTCTCTTCGCTTACGTGCTTCGTCTCCACGAAAATGGCGAACGTAGCTGGGAGAGTGGATCTGGACGGTAGACCGATAAAACCGATCACGATATGCATGATCGGTGCCGGAGGATTCATCGGTTCGCATCTATGCGAAAAGATAATGACGGAGACTCCACATAAGGTACTCGCGCTCGACGTTTACAACGATAAGATCAAACACTTGCTCGAGCCAGAAGATACTAGTGTTGATTGGTCAGGTCGGATCCAGTTCCATCGCATCAACATTAAACATGATTCTCGTCTCGAAGGACTTATCAAGATGGCGGATCTGGTATGGTATTTCGATAAATTTGTATTAGCGACTCAGTGTTTAGATTCTCTGTTTAATCACTAAGTGAATAATGAAAAGTGATAGTGAGTGAGTGAGAGTTAGTTTGCTGCGTTTTGATGATTGTGTTGAGTCAGATCTGATCTGTTTAACGGAATTCAATTGTGTTGAGATGATTCTGATCTGTTTGTTCTTTGATGTGCAGACTATAAATCTTGCTGCGATCTGTACTCCTGCTGATTACAATACGCGTCCTCTTGATACTATCTACAGCAATTTCATCGACGCACTTCCAGTTGTATGTGTTTTCTTCGCTTCGTATCAAGATTTGTGCTGATTAGCTGTTTAGTTCAAAGATTTGTGGAGATTAGCTTTTTAGTGTTCAAAGATATGTGGAGATTAGCTGTTTAGTTCAAAGATTTGTGGAAATTAGCTTTTTATTGCTCAAAGATTTGTGGAAATTAGTAATTTTAGATTATCGTTTGTAGTTGGAAATTTGATTTGGTTTTATGCGTTGGGATTATGTAGGTTAAGTACTGTTCTGAGAACAACAAGCGTCTCATTCACTTTTCGACCTGTGAAGTGTATGGAAAAACCATTGGAAGCTATCTTCCTAAAGATCATCCTCTTCGTGAGGTCAGGCCTCTTTTTGCTCATTTTCGCTTTCAGCATTTTTTTGCTCTGTTTTACTTGTCATTTGTAGATCAACTTCATTAATGAATGTGCTGAGGAATTTGTTGAAACGATCAAATGAATTACTATCATTGGATCTTGTAAAACAGTTAGGATTTAGCTAAGTAGTCTATCACTCACGTAAGGAAGGCTAAGTTTTATTTTTTTATTATTCATTTTAGGAATGTCTGGGATCTTTGGTATGTATAGTAAAACATGCTTTCTCGACTTTTTATTGCTTACAAATGTTGGCTTCATTGTTTAGCTAAATTGTCTCACTCATTGGATCTTGTTGGAGCTGCCGTTTTCCCTCTGTTTACTATCTATGGGGCTATCAAATAAGTTATAACTATGAATTACTCAGTGGGTCTTGTTAAACTTCTTTGTGAGAATAGAGTTCAGCTAAATAGACTCACTCAAGTACGGAAGCCTATTTTTATTGTTACATTATTCATTTTAGCCTTTTTTAGGAATGTTGTTGTCTTAAGTACTTCGAAAACATGGGTTTCTCGACTTTATTGTTTTTACAAATGTTGTTGTGCTCTTCTTTCTACAGGATCCTTCTTTTTATGTTCTTAAAGAAGATGTTTCCCCTTGCATATTTGGTTCAATTGAGAAGCAAAGGTGGTCATATGCTTGTGCTAAGCAACTCATTGAGAGGCTCGTTTACGGTAAGCGTTGATGACATGTGAATATAATGTGGTAATAACCAGGAGGTTTACACTTCACTTCACTTGTTTCTTGTGACAGCTGAGGGTGCTGAGAATGGACTCGAGTTCACCATTGTAAGACCCTTCAACTGGATTGGACCTAGGATGGATTTCATCCCCGGCATTGATGGTCCTAGCGAAGGTGTCCCTCGTGTTCTCGCCTGCTTTAGTAATGTAAGTACAAATTCTCGACTCTATATCTAATTTGATTCTGTATGTATATGCAAGCTTTTGTGCTGACGCATTGCTATCTTTCAGAATCTTTTACGCCGGGAGCCTCTCAAGCTTGTGGATGGTGGAGAATCACAGAGAACTTTCATCTACATCAAGGATGCTATCGAAGCTGTTCTTTTGATGATCGTGAGTTCTATTGTGCTTTACGTTTACAAAAATCTTTAACACGAGAGAAGTTCCAACTAAAAAACCTGCAATGGTGTTGTGTTTGTGTTTTCAGGAAAACCCAGAGAGAGCAAATGGCCATATATTCAATGTGGGCAACCCGAACAATGAAGTCACAGTACGACAGCTTGCTGAAATGATGACCGAGGTGAGGAAGATTGGTTTAAAAACAACAACAAAAAAAGAGTTACAATTTGTTTTCTCTTGTTTTCAAATCTCAGAGCGAAACTTATTTCAGGTATACGCTAAAGTGAGTGGAGAGGGAGCTATTGACAGCCCGACGGTTGATGTTAGCTCAAAAGAATTTTACGGGGAAGGTTATGATGACAGTGACAAGAGAATCCCAGACATGACCATCATTAACCGGCAACTCGGTAACTTCCATATTTATTAAACATGATTATATTACATGTTTAAACATTATAATTAATGGCTAATCTGATGGATTCGGGTATCTGTTTTTTTGCAAATAGGATGGAACCCGAAAACATCTCTCTGGGACTTGCTCGAATCGACCTTAACCTATCAGCACAGGACTTACGCAGAAGCTGTGAAGAAGGCAACATCCAAACCCGTGGCTTCCTAAAATGTTACAAGTCCTCGATTATCAACAAACTCGTTAAAGACGCATCGTTATAGCATTCTAAGAAACTCTATTCGATTCTTTTTAATTTCATCCCAGAGAAAACTTTTTTTTAACTTCTTTTCTTTCCCTTTAAAGAAAACAATTATACTTGCGGTTGTCTCGTTACAAAGTATACCGTCTATATTTTGTTATACATTTTCTTTCTCTTTTTGGCTGGTTTCTTTGGCCATGTATGTTGCATTTGTCAGAAAGCAAAATGTTTAATCGCTCGTAGCAAAAGACACTAAACAGATATGTGTGCGTTTATATTTTTTTTTTCGATATTAAGAATTGGGATGAAATTGCAGTTTCTCGATGCGTTCGTGAGCTACATTTAAATTTCTGTAAATCTTCTAAATATAGAAATTGCAGTTACTTGATGTGTTTGTGATAGTCTATATTTTGTTATAGTACATATTCTCCTTTGCGCTGGTTTCTTTGGCCATAGATGTTGCTTCTATCAGACTGTCAGAAAGCACAAGTTAATTAATCGTTCGTAACGAATGATACTAGACAGGAATTGTGTGCTTTCGTATGTTAAAAGAAAATACATATCCCTGTTCTATTGTGTTTTAGCTCAGATACTTTGTAATAAATGATGATACAGTATCGTTTAGTGTGCAAGTTTTGTATGTGACAAAGAGTGTAACTTTGGACGAATCGGCAGGAGGTATTGATTTTTGATTTTTATTTTAAACGAAATATTATAAACAATAGCGTCTGTAGTCCAACGGTTAGGATAATTGCCTTCCAAGCAATAGACCCGGGTTCGACTCCCGGCAGACGCATTTCCTTTTAATATGTGTTGGTTTCGTTTTTTGTTGTTTGGTCCCGGGAGACGCTAAGTTGTTAATTTTTTTTCAACTTAAATATATATAAGCTTGTTTAAGATATAAACTTTTAGAAAGTATGATTAGGAAATTTGTTTTTCAAATATACTATTTCATAGAACCCTTTTTATTTTAAATATTGATTTATAAACAGTTTTAGTTTTTATTTAATTTTCACTGCTATCTTATAAAAATATTAAAGAAAATTAAAAGAAAAATTGATCATATTTCTAATTTTGTTTTGTTAAATTGCTCTTACATATATCAACCAAGAGAGCAGACCATTAATTTTAAAAGTATAAAAAATCTAAAGTTAAATACGATTTTGGAACACCACAGAATAGGTAACTACTTCAAGTAGTTTCTTTTGTCTGAAACAAGTCATTTAGTTTGATTTTTTTTCCCATTTTGATGCAAAATGACCTTGAATAGTTGAATTGGTCTCTTTATTGAATATATTCTGTAAACCATATATGCTCACTAGCTCAGGCTTATGCTTGAGATCCAACATTGTCAAACAATGAAACTGAACGAATAATAAAAAATCATAAAATATAGCAACGGAAAACAGAGAAAACCAAAACTCTCTTCTTGTATCACTTGTTTCACGATGATCAGCGAAAAGTAGGAAACCGGACATGTGTAAGCATCATAGCCGATGAGAGAAGTAGAGCCACTGGATTCGGTTTCTTCTACTTCACTATCCTATCCCACGTACATTCCCGGCTGGTGCGCCTTGTTCAAATATCGCATGTTTCTGTAACAAAAACAAGAACCATTCAAGAATACAACACAGGTGATCGCTTCTTCTTGTGCTTAAAGATTCTCCGGAACCACACATGAATTACACTGTCTGGTGCTTGTAAAGGAAACCATCAAAATTTTCGTCAATTTAAGACCCTTTTTTTCTTGAAAACAAGACACAAATTATCTTATTAGAGCATCCCTTTTTTCATTAAGAAAACAATTAATTGAAGGCTCAAAGCATTTAAGTTTGACACTATTATTTGCTTCTTCTCTTGCTCGTCACTAGACTTCTTGGTTAGGTTGGTGTTTCTGTCAACAATAAACCGTCTTTTTCTTCCCACAATGCTCCAATGTCCCAACACTGGTATTTGTATGCATAGCCTTATTGTTTATAACACTTACTAATTCCAGCCGTTGGTTCTGCATCTTGCAGCGGCTAACGCATTTCTTCATGCTGTGCACTTATATCACATATTGACTGCAAATCTTGACGGCGTTCAACATATATATCTTTGCCAACCATAGGTCCAACGCCACTCTGCCACAGGTTTTGCACCGCGTTTCATGTTTATCAACTTGAATCACTACTGCATTTCTTTTTTGTAACATCAGGCTCCCTTTGTAATTTGCCAACTCAAAAAGAATATGTCTTTGCCAAACAGAACAGTATGACTAGATATATGTAGCAAATGACAGCAGAATTTGAGTCCTTGTCAAATGTTTGTACCAACATCAAGTCTCTTTCGTTCCACATTATGTTTGACTCAATTGCCATGTATTTTGTTGATATGACATAACGTTGAAAAGTTGCATATTTCTGAATCTCATACTCCTCCTAGGTTTTGTATTAATGGGTTGGTAGAAATATTTCATCGCTGTCGCAACATGATCTTCTCCGGAGCAATCATGATTTCCAAACATCATTAACGGCTGGAATATGTGGTAACATGTTCTTCTTTCTTCACTCATTACTAGATACTGACTACCGAAAGATAAGCGTCTCTATATTCTACTAATTAGTTTAATACACATGGGCCAAACTCAAATCTCTCGGGTCAAGATATGTTTTGACCCAAGCCCACAGGTAGTATATAAGGTTTCGAAAACCTAAAACATAAGTAAAAGACACGTAACAGATCAAGAATATCACCTCGAGCTCTTCGTCTTTCTCCAGGTGGTTCTTTCATGGCACGATTATATAGCTCTTGTTGCTTTCTCTCGGTAAAATTGCAAGATTAGTTGAACATTCTTTCTTAGCAGTTATATTAATTTGTTTGAATTCCACTCTAAAACCTCACAACTAATTTGTTTGTTTGGCTTCAGCCACGCACATCCTCTTGTATCCTTACGGTTTTTTTTTTTTCAGGTTAAGAAAAATTTCGATCGACGACTATAAGTGTAATCTTTAGGTTTCTAAAAAGATTATGGCCAACATTAGTGAGCTGCCTGATGAGTTGCTGATTCATATATTATCGTTTCTTCCAACAAAAGTTGCTGTATCCACTACCGTGTTGTCCGAACGATGGAAGTTCCTTTGGATGTGGTTGCCTAATCTCCACTACATTAGTGATTCAGAACATTCGGAGGCTGTACTCAGGGATTTTATCGACAAGAATCTGCCGATACATAGAGCTCCGGTCATAGAAAGCTTTCACCTCAAGTTTGACGCTACGTCATGTAAGCTTGAGGGTATTGAAAAGTGGATTGAAATAGCAGTTTCTCGATGCGTTCGTGAGATACATTTAGATGTCTATAGATCTTTTGATGTGCTGTTGCCTAGTAGCTTATATACCTGCAAGTCCCTGGTGAGTTTGAAACTTCGAGGTGATATTCTTGTGGATGTTCCTCCAATGGGTTTTCTCCCTTCATTGAAAACTTTGAAACTTGTATATGTGAAATATTCTAAAGAAGATTCCCTTCAGCTGCTTCTGTCCTATTGTCCTGTTCTTGAAGATCTGAATATTAAACGATATAAGAATAGCAACGTGAGATCCTTAGTTGTTACTGTCCCATCCTTGCAGAGGTTATCCTTGTTTATAGCTCATGGAAGTACTTTTGATGAGTATGTGATAGTCACCCCTTCTTTGAAGTATTTCAAATTTTGGGATTTCAGAGATAATATATCCTATTTGATTGAGGATATGCCAAAGCTGGAAGAAGCAGATATCTGTGTTGCAAAAGATATCGAGAAGCTTGTTGAATCAGTCACATCTGTGAAACGTCTTTTATTACACGCATTCTCTTACAGTAAAGAAGAGGTAATCTGTTTCCATCTATTAAAATATAAGTTTTTCAATCACATTATTTAACACTAACATCTGTCACGTTGTCATATGTGCAGCCTGTGTATGGTGCTGGTATTGTCTTCAATCAGCTTGAACATCTAACGATAAGTATATGTGATGATGATTATAGTTGGGAGAAATTAGTCATCCGGTTGCTCAGAGATTCTCCTAAACTTCGAATCCTCAATCTCTGCAAGTTGGTAAGTCTCTGCGTTGACCTTTTTTATTTATTTCGGTTATTAAATCTCTTATTTATTTATTTTTATTTTATCTCAGTTTTATACGCAAGTTGGGAAGTATCAATCGCTTAGCTGTACATACATGTGTTCCGGAATGTTTGTTCAAGAGTCTTGAATCTTTCAAGTTTGAAGGGTACAAGGGTACACCAGAACAGAGAGATTTATTGAGTTCTCTCTTCAAAAATGCTTGTTGCTTGAAGTCATCATCAATATCTTGATGATCATGTAACTTTCTACAACAGAAAGTTGAAAAAACACAATAAGTTGTCGTAGTTGATTCTGAATATAAGGTTTTGTTATTTTTTTGGGGTCCAATAACAGTTAGATGTAATTTTTTACAACGTAGTAGAAAACGAATATATCCGTACCTTACGACTTAAGTCTCTTATGCTAATTGACTTTCTCCTCAACTTTCAAGCAGACAAGATATCTAGCTATTTGTATGTATAGGCTCCATCTAGATATTCAATATTAAAAGAGCACTGCAGCTTAATAAGGATCATCATAGATTGGAATTACAACTTGTGTTATCATACATTATTGTCCACTCTCAATTACCATCTTCGTTCCAAATTCTCAAAATTGTGATAACTCTTGAATATGAGGTGATACATGTTGTGGTCCTTGTGGAATCAAACTCCTTCTTGTATGAGTCTCCCTCTTGTAAGTTTTACACAGACCAGTTTTTTGGTCGCCTTACGTTATTCCTCTTTTGTTGATTTATCCTGAGAATGTGGAAGCTATATATAGTCAGATGTATCCATGATTTGAGAAAGCTTCATTAATTGTGGATGATGGCAATCATTAACTATGAAACTATGAGCTATCCTTTTCTGCAAGTCGTACAACATAGAGCGATCTTCCATCCAATTGGGCCATTGCCTCACCGGTAAACACTGGAATTCTGCAAGTCATACTATTACCGAATCTATATAATCAAATCTCGGTGTACACAACATAAGTCATCATCCAACAATAAATGAATGATTACATTTAACTTTTGAAGTATTAGCTAAATGAGTCTAAAATTTAGCGCCTAAACAAAATTTAAAACTGTGACTTTTTTATTAATTTCATCGAATGTAATCATATCTATCGTCGAATGTAATCATATCTATCGTCGAATGTAATCATATCTATTCTAGTTTCTCAATTAATTTATACTAGAAATGCGCAGGATTTGTTTATATTTTTATTATATTAGAAAATTATTTAAATTTTTTATGTTTATACAATAACTTATTTGCCAGTGATAATTATCTTCATTTATTTTTAAATTTTTATTTTAATATGATATTAATTTTTACTTATTTTATGTTTTTTGATTTATTTGTATTTTTTGATGTTATATTATAAATTTAGAGAAATTTTTTTTCAGTTATGAATCTTTATTTTATCTTTTTATTACATTTATTTGTTTAACTTTTTAGTGATATAATTTAACAATATTTTAATGTGTTTTCAACTTTTATGTGGCAAGAGTCATTTGTTTTTTTCCTTTTGTTATCATCTCAACTATACGCCTTTCATTTTATTCTGCTTATGTAATAACTTGTTTTCGAAAATTATGTTTAAGCTTTTATTGATATAGTTTAACAATATTTTAATGAGTTTTTTATTTTTCCGCGGCGAGATTCATTTGTTTTTTTTTCGTTCTCATCCCAAATATATTCACTTTCTTTTATTCCACTTATGTTATAACTTGTTTTCTGAATTTCTATCTATTGATTTTGTAATATTTTATTGTTAATGAAATCTTTTGTTAAAAAGGAAAAACGAATCAGTCATTAATTTTTCTTCTTTTAACTTTTTTAATCGTTTTTATTATATATTTTTCTTACCCGCAAATCTATTGTTTTCTCTTTTCTTTTTCATTTTTGTACATCTTTTATTGTAGTATGTTGATCCCTTTGATCTAAAACATTATTATATTCTTCTTAAGACACCACAATTTAATATGTTCAAAACTGATTGGTAAAATAATTGTTTTATATTTTCAAATTTCTTTGTTAAAAAAATGTTGACTTGAATATAATATAAAAAAGAGTGAGTGATACAAAAAAATTAGTTAAATAAAATATATATGTTTTTCATTACTATTTAAAAAAATTTTAAAAATTTATTCAACAACTTTCTCAATATTTTTTTCTTTGCAAATTTTTATTTCTTTTTCTTTACGATAAACTGATTTTACTTATGAAACTTGGTGTATATATATATATGTGTGTATATGTGAACTTTATTTTTAATAAATGGTCATTGATTTTATTTAATTTATTATACAATGATTTTATTTTTAATAAATGGTCATTTAATTTTGTTCCCTGCTCAAATAGAGCGCCACGCAAGAGCAGAGGCTGACAATGTGGCATTTTCAGAGGAGAGAAAATGTGGAGATGATGAGAATTGAAGACGGAAGTAGATGTTTAGAGCAGTGGGTTATGAAAGCGAAAGGTCTAGACTTATGGCCAGGGGAGGCGTAAAGAATTTCAATTTTGAATTAATGGGTAGCAATGGGCTTAGACACATGAAATTTTGTGCTGACCGAAAAGTAATATAGGCCTTAATATCTATTGGGTTTTTCTCAACACTGGATTTGTAGAAGATTAATTTCCAGAGAAATTTTTTAAGATTTGAAAGATAGAGACAAGTGAGAGTGATGTCGTGGATAGTCTGAGAGAGAGAATTGTTCCCCTCCATTATATATAAAATGATGACATTTATTTTGAAATGAAGTTATCATTATATATAGCTGAAATGTTAGATTTTTAATATCTACATGTTAAATATAAATATATATATACATATATATATATGTTTGTTACAGAAGAAATTTTTTATACAAGTTTTTCAAATATACAATTTTACATGTTACTTTATCAAAATGATAAAATATATAAAAAAAGTTCAATATAGATTTGAATGTCTTGAAGAGAAGTCTATATGTGTATATAAAATATATAATAGCAAAACTGCAAAGTTATTGAAATAAGAAATGAGAATATGTTGAGTGATATTTTTTTGCTATTATTTTATAATGGGTAAAATAAAACACTAAAAATAACTTTTTCTTCATACCTTCCAATGGAAAAAGGTTCCATCACCTATCTGGTCACTTTCATTTCTCCATTGTTAATTAACCATTGCA
Source organism: Sisymbrium irio (assembly GCA_000411075.1). Lineage (NCBI taxonomy): Eukaryota > Viridiplantae > Streptophyta > Magnoliopsida > Brassicales > Brassicaceae > Sisymbrium > Sisymbrium irio. Next base: position 14,835 of record KE155951.1, read on the forward strand.
GCTTGTAGGGTTATAGATGCTTCTTAGTCTCCAAGGATAAAGTCTTCCTAGTCACCAAAAAATAGGGCTGTGGGTGGATGATTCTTATTCTCCAAGCATAGAGTCCTCTTAGTCACCAAAAAATCTTTTTGGGCTGGTGACACTTCTCTTTGATCAGAAGATGATATGATTTTGGCCAGGTTTACTCAGAATCAACCCAAGATGTTCACTCCAAGATGCTCAAAGGATAATCCCTAACTTCTAAGGATCGTGTAGATTTAACAATAGGTATATCAAACCTAATGCATGATGCTAACTTGAATGATCATTAAGGGAAAAAAAAGTGGTGGAACCTCCTAGATGAAAATTATGTAGAACCAATAGTGACATGTTAAACTCAACACCTGATCTAATTATTTCAACACTCTTGAATTGATATTTGATAGAGTGGCCACACAATACCTCTGAATAAATCGGTTTTGATATCTTAAATATATATTTTTTTTTTTTTTGAATAAATGTTAAATTATATTCAAAGAAACTCTGTTTTACATCAAGATGTTACGAAAAGTTTGATTACGAAAGATAACACTGTAAATAGACAAAATAAGATGCTCAGACTCTTCCCCTTACTGAATTGTTGTGAAATCTAGCCACATCTCCATACCCTCTGCAAATCTCTGGTCACCTCTTCCGCCAATCGAAAGTAGCCGGTGTCGTACATTTTTGTCTATGATCTTGGTCAGGGCCGTGGCCAGAGTTGGTTCTTTCCCATGTCGTCGGTTGTTGTGTTCTCTCCAAATGTGATACAGTGTCGATTGGAACACATATCTCAAGAGGAACGTTTTGATCTTAGCAAAATCAGAGCTGTGCAACAGTGGGATCAAGTAATTCCAGTCGGTTGAGTAGTCCGAGCCTAGCATTCTCAAAGCTAGAGCTCTCAATATCTCTGAAGAATACCAACAACTGAAGAAAATATGTTCTCTCGTTTCTAATGGATGGTCACAGAAAACGCAGGATATTCTTTGTCCCACACTCCAGGACTGCATTCTTTCTCCCGTTGCTAGACGGTTATGGAGACTAAGCCAGGTGAAAAACCTGTACTTAGGAGTAGCATAAGTGAACCACAGTCCTTCATACCAATCTTTTCTTGGACCACACGTTCGCAGAAGTTTTGAGGTTGCTTTGGAGCTAAAACTTTTTGAGTATTTGTCCTCTGCAGTTTTCCAAAGTGATATATCACTCCCAATTTCATTTGCGCATTGAATTGCTCGGAGTTCCACCTCTATTTCATTTAGAATTGCGGCTCTATGATTTCGAGATCTCACCCTCTGACTAGCCTTGGCCACTGTAGCGTGTTCTGGGATCCCTAAGTCAATAAAACCTCGAGCACCTGTTATCTCAATTAGTCTGCCCTTCTGCGACCAGTTATCATACCATAACGAGGTACCTTCTCCGTTTTTTATTTGGATCCGATGGAATACTTTAGAAATATCTCTGGATTTCATCAGTTTCTTCCACATCCAAGACCTCCGGCTAGAATATTCTTTAACAGTCCAAAAAGATTCTCGCTGAAGGTAAGTTAAGCGAATCCATTTGACCCACAAAGTATCAGCTGAAAGAAGCCTCTTAAATATTACACTCTAAGAAATTAAAATAGTCCAAGAGAACAATGAGAATCACTCTCGAACACCAAAGCTTTCAAAGAAAAAAGAGTTCATCAGGTGGTTGAAATGTTTTTTTAGGTACATCCATCTCACAATGGAAGAGAAGAGTTGATTCTCAGTAACGATGGCTGATGAAGAAAAGGAAAGGGGATAGCGAATAGAGGGCGGAGATGGATTTTGATGAAATGGATTTTAATGAGCTGTTACTGTTTGTTGGATTGAAACATTTTTGGAATTTTACTAAATAGAAATATCTTTATTTGCATAGTGGCGAGACATTTGAACTTTATCCAATTTTCCAAATCATGAATCGGATTCTGTTTAGGACTCAGTTTATCACAATTTTAATTTCTTGATGCAGGCCACTAGAGGTACTTTGGTACCAATAAAGATGAAGTCATTTCCGTGAATAGTGCCACAAGTTATGGTTTTCAGAGCAATTGACATAGTGAAGAAAAATCAAAGAAGATTCGAGGTAGCAGACATTAGGACAAGTAATAGATAGAGGCATTTTCTGAAGTGAAGCGAGTGTGCTTGTTAAAACCAAATGTTAGATTGTCTTGGGTCTTAAGAAATTGTGACGGTTCTGTATTGCTCCATAGTAGAAAACCATTTGTAGGATTTGACTGTAATTTGGAGGTGAAGATTGGGAATATTCGTGTGGGTATTGAGAGTATATCTAGCTTAAAGACCCACCGGTTATAGTGACTAGGCCACTTGTTTGGTCCTCTTTCGATTATTAATCAGATAGTATCCTCAATCTTTCGGATGGTTTCTCTTTTAAGGCCTGTTCGTGAACTTAAGGTGTATAAATCTTGGAGCTGCACTAGTACCGAAAAGTGTCAAGAGAGTATTGAAAACAATCTTATGTCGCTTTAGGCTACTCGGTTTGGCTCAAGAAGCTGTTCGTTTACGAAGGTAGCACTGCTCCATGTGTAATACTCGGTGTAGTGGTTTTGATTGTTTTTGATCCTTTGATTTTAGCGGGATTTGGCCTAGTGTTATGAAAAACTTAACACCCAAGTCGTCTTATTATGTTGTAAAAAACATTAGTATTGACTATAGTAAAACTAAGATGAAAAAATGTCATCTTTCAGTCCCATTAATTATTTTCAATTGTAAATACAGCATTAACCAAAAAGCATTTGATTACCACTCATATAAAATTAGCGAGTAACAAAAAGCATATTTCATTTAAAACCATAACATATTATAGAGAAACACATTTCATTTAAAATCACAACATAACATATAGAAAAGCATATCTATACTATTAAAACAGAAATATTCTTTAAAACTAACATTTAATTATGTAATATATTACATGAAATACCACTAAAATTATTAAATATTTTTAAATTTCATTAATAGTATAAGGGTCAATTCAGTTATTATCTAATTTATTCAGAAAATATTTTAGTATCTTTTAAGATTTAACTATAAATATATATTTCCTTTTCTAGATATACCACAATATTAAAATAAAAATTCATATCATTTATTTTTTAATAAAAAAACGTGAATAATAATAAAATATTAAAATCAATTATT
>KE155951.1:63481-79804 GCA_000411075.1 Sisymbrium irio
AAGAATTTAATATGAAGCATTTATGTAGGTGAGTTGATAAAACATTTATGTAGGTGGATGAATGTGAGAATTTAATCTACCGCTTTTTATGGTTGGACTGTCAACATGAGAAATTAATTCAGGCTTTTTTGTAGTTGAATTGATAAATGTGGAATTTATTATCAATCTATAAATACAAGTTGTTTACTACTTCTACTCATAATAATATACCACTCATAATATCTATACTTGATTACAAAAAAATGTCTATTCGTTCTCATGGATATTCTCAAGAAGAAGACAAGATTCTATGTCAAGTGTACATGATATTTCTCAAGATCCAATCAAAGGTGCTTATCAATCATCTGATCAGTTTTGGTCTCCGGTGGTAGAAGCTTATGATAGTGTTAAAAGTTCAACTTGGAGTGATCGGTCCAAAAGATTTATTCAATCTCGAGTACAAACTATCGAAAAAGCAGCAAAAAACTACATGCATGCATCAGACAGTGTGAAAATAGGCATCCAAGTGGTGCTTCAAATGATGATATTGTGAGTATTAATATAATTTTTTTTAATTTATAAATATTTTTTTATAATTTTACTTGTTTTTATAATTTTATTTGTTTTCAAATTAAATATAGTTTAATCAAGTCAAATTATTGCTAGCAGAAGATCCAAAATTCAAAACTTGTTGGAAGTTTGATCATGTTTGGAATATTATCAAAAATTTTGAAAAGTTCAAAGATGGTGGTGTCATCCATGCAAAAAATCTGTGTGGTTTTGGATATATATCTTCAGAATCCGAATACCCTACACCTGAATCTACTACACAAGCATCTCCAGGTTTGTCTTCTTTTTCTTTGAACTTCGATGATGATGATATTATTGGTGGATCTCCAACTCAACGACCAATTGGAGTAAAAAAATCCAAGTTGAAAATAAAAAATGATGATCAAGCATCTCTTGTTATCAACAATTTAGAAGAAGGAAGACAACTTTTTGAGCAGTTAAAGAAGACAAGTGCACAAAACAACATCTTTTGGATATTCAAAGTAAGAATTATGCTCTAAAAGAACTTAAAGAAGAAAATAAAATGTTGTTTCGAGATTTGAGTTCCATACAAGATCCAAATATTCGTGCATATATACAAGCTGAGCAAACAAAATTTTTACAAAAACGGATTGATCAACGAAGATCTGAAGAAGCTCCTCCTCCATCTACTTCATTTGGACACTATTTTAATGATCTTGGTGCATCTGAAAATAATTTAACAAATTATTAATTTAGTAGTATTTTATGTTTTCATTTTAGTTTAGTTAATTTCTTTATTTTTGTTTTAAATTTTATTTTATGATTTTAAGTTTTTAGAGTATATGTTGTTTTTTTTGTTTTTAGTTGTATTTCTATGTTTTAATTTTAGTTTAGTTAATTTATGTATTTATATTTAAAAATAATTTTATGATTTTAAGTTTTTAAATATATATTGTTTTTGTTTTTTTAATTTTTAATAATCTCAATAATGAACTTTATTATTTGTAATATAATTTGTGTATCAATAGATACCATAACTTTTATTTAAGTACAAATATAATAACATTTAATAGTCAAAAGACTGTGTTGTAAATAAAAAAAATTTCACTGCAAAATAGAGAGATGAATAGTATTACGCCATATATGGTGTGGTACTGTTCATCTATTTATTTTGTAGTGGAAAATGCAATTGGGTTAGAGTAAATTTAACTGTAAAATGTAGTAAAAGGAGAAAATGGTGTTGGGTTAGAGATGGTCTATCAAATGTTAGTTTTCATGGTGCCATTCACGAGAAACAAGTGACTTCCACCCCTTTTTTTTATTGAAAGCATTTTTCCTTTTTCTTTTTGCGTGCTAATTATATTGTATAGCGTTCTGTATAGTTATTGTTATATGCTAATAATATAATTAAAACTGAACTATGAAAAGAGAATACTGTACAAAACATTGTTTCTTTTTGTGTGTACAAAACATTGTTTAGTTAGCTGGCTAGCTACCTAAATATGCTAAAAGTTTTGTATATAGTGTATGCCAATACTCTTAAAATAACAAAATAAGATGAAACAGTTACGTTTTTTATTTATTAATCAGCTAGCTTAAAATACTACTTGACAACTTCAGAGAGTCAGAGACCCCACAAAGACTTGAAACTTTACTCACTAAACGCTTAACGGATTAATTGTTTAATCCACATGTTCACTCCTCTTACTTTGTTAAGTAATATAAAAGTATTACTTTTTGTTAATCTCTAAACAGAAAGAAAAATGACGAACGATCCAATCGATTATCAACCAACCAATAAAGTCGATTATTAAATTGTGAAAAATGACAAGTTCCTAAATAAAATAAAAATACTAAAACAAAACTTCGTATGGAATTGTTGGAGAAGAAAATACTTTTTTTAATTTCTTCAAAATAAGTTATAAACCTTTCTTCTCCAATTTACATTCCCAATAATTTAGTTGGAATTTAATTTGATTATACTGTTACAATGAAAATGTAGATGATGATGATGATGAAGAGGAGGAAGACGATGAAGGTGACCAAGAAGTCATATCCATAGGATAACTCCCCAAGACACGTAAGAACGAAGTGAACTCCTGAACCTCAGAAAGCGCGTTCTGCGCACGCGCCTCAGCCATTGAAGCCTCAAAGTCAACGTAAAACATATACTCGAAATGCTTCGCTGTCCCAACATTAGCCTCGTCCACGAGCCTAATCGGAACGTTATGGTTAGGCCTCGACTCAATCTTCGTCAAGCTTATGTCCCTAAACGCAAAAGCCGAAAGCACCTTGAACAGAACGCACGTGCCTTTCTCGTGCGCGAACACGATACTCGTCTTGAACGGCCGGTCCGTCCTCGGTATGATCGGTTCACGCGCCAACATGACGAAACGCGTGACGTTACTCTCGTCGTCTTGTATCCCATCCTCAAGAATCTCCAACCCGTAGATCTCCGCCGCGCGTGCGCTCGCTATCGCCGCCGTGTCACGCAAGTTGTTAGCTGCAATGAACTCCGCTGCTCCGGCTGTATCGTCAACGGCTTCACGCGCGACGTTGAGACCGAGTTTAGTTAGCGTGTGTTCGCACTGAGCTAGTCCTTGAGGATGAGAGATGACACGCGTGAGGAACTCTTTACGTACTCCAGGAAGGGCCATCAGACAGTGATGAACAGGAAGCTGAACTTCTCCAACGATGTGAAGACGGTGACGAAGGAGAAGATCATAGTTACGATGAATAGAACCTCCTAAAGAGTTCTCAACTGGTAAAACCGCACGATCAGCTATCCAAAGCTCAACCGCTTGAAACGCAACTTCGAACTGGTCGCAAGGAATCGCTTGACAGTTAGGGTAAGCTTTACCAGCGGCAGCTTCAGAGTAAGCACCAGGAACGCCTTGGTACGCGACACGGAGGTTAGAGCCGTGCATAGGAGCTGGAGATAGATCAGAAATGCTAAGAGGCTTCTTCTTGGATTCTTGATTTTGTACCAAAGATTTGTTATCGAACGGTACAAGATTCAAGCCGGAGCTTTCGGCTCCACCGTTGTTGTAACCGTTCACTAAAGATTCGGATTGTTCTTGAGAGACGACTTTGCTTGAGAGAATGGCGCAAGAGCTTTGCCAATCTGATCTGCTGGAACCAATAGCGAAAGAGTCAGATCTCTTACCGCAATGTATGAAGCGTCTCCGTGAAGACGTTACCGTCATGGCATGAGAATGGGAAGAACGGAGCATTGGGTTGAGATTGTGAGGAGAAGATGGTAGAAGAGTTCTCATGATTGAAGTGAGATAGTGAGGAGGAGGAAGACAAGAGTCGAGTGATATAGGAGAAGAGACGAAGAGCGTGGAGTGTTCTCCTGCCTCTCAAGATCCTTCACCTACCACCAATATACACATTTGTTTTTTTGTTGTTTCTCTTTCCAGTTTAATTAAACAAAAGATGATGGTGGGCCAAAACGATAAAGCCCGAAAGATGTACCTTTCGTTTTCAATGTTTGGGAAATTGCATTAATTGCAAAAAAGAAACACATAATTAAAAAATTAACCATTTTCCCTATTTTTTTTTATCTCTCTGTTCCTTTTACTTCCATGCATGATCTAGCAAACTGAGCTCTATCAAACCTCAGTGTTTTCATATTCACCCTAATAGGCTTCCCTGACCCGCGTACTATTCCCATCAAGATCGTCTTATGGTAGTAGTTCACCGGAATTTTTGTAAGCCGCACCCATACTAACATTTTTGTTATACGACATTTTAAGAAACAAATTTATTTTATATTATATGAATGTTTTTAATTGTCTTACAGAATTTCATTTTTTTGACATCAACTATATAAAGTCTTTTACTTTGAAAATTTTATGATTATTTGTATATATTTAGTGCCTTTTCTGGGAAAATTGCATTAATTTATATAATTAACAAAGTTTGGAAAATATTAAAAATATAAAATTTTCTTAATTTATTTTCAGAAATCCAAAATGACAAATAAAAGAAAACCGATTAAATCTTAAAATAACATTTTCAAGAATACTATATAGGGAATTTTATGTATTGTAATATAAATTTTGGTAGAATTAAGATGATAACCTTTTGAGCAATTTGAGACTCCATTTCATGGTGTCAGTGAGGTGTTGAGAATAATGATTGTCTGAGTCCCTATGGCATGCTGGTGAGCTTGTAGCTCATACCCAACCAAAGACTATTTAATTTTGTTTATAATTTTAGTTGATTAGTATTACCAAACTAAGAAAACTTAAATAAGTCTAATAAAATAGAAAATTATCATTTTTAGATAAAATAAAGATAAAAAATATTCTTATAGAAATATTCTTAAAATGGTAAAAAAAAAATCCAAAATCTGAATCTTCCATCAATACTGAATAAAATGAGAATATAAAAGTTTTGAAAAAAAAGATAGAACAATGATAATTTTTTTCCCACTATTGCAACTTTCGGATTAACACTTTCACCTCTTCAACTTCAACTTTTCGATAGAAAATCTCTTTCTTCATGAAGTTGAGCCTTGCTCAAAGTCAGACTTTGGCTGTTCTCGAACTGTAATAGGTGGTCTGTCGCTGTCCACCTACAAAACAATATATTAATTTAGCGATCAAAAGTTGCTTCTTCATATGTTTTATTTGAATGGTAAGAAAACCTAGTGTGATCCCAGTTTGGCAAAGTCTAAAGAGAAAGTACAGAGAGATTTGGGAGAAAGAAAGTTTTTAAAGTTTTTATTCTAATAAAAAATGCATTTCTTGCTTACCTCCATTGATACTTTGTCTGGTAAATTTTCTGAAGGTGAGATGGGAGGTGGAAGAGGATGAATCAACTTAGTAAAAATGGTTAAATCTCTACCAATTACTAATATTGCTCCAGCATTTTTCATATTTCCTGTTTATCATAATATTATAATAATTTTTTATTTCCCAAATGCCAAAAGAGATCAAATCACTTTTAAAATAATTTTGTTGTGTTTTTCTGTTATAAAGACGTACCACAGTAGTTTGTAGCAGAAAAGACAGTAATAAGTTTTCCTTGTGCAAATCTTTCAAAACCATCAAGTACACACTCATGCCCTCTTAAAATCAGCTCTATGTTATTTCTCTCACAAAATTCCTCCACCCTATCCGGCTGCATATGTATAACAAGACTATGATTTAGTGATCTAGCTTGAATTGGTTTCACTAAATAAATAGACAAATAAAGAAAAGAAATATTTTTACCCCAAACGAGACAATCTGACTTCCTCTAGGGTTTCCTCTTATGCCCAAAATGCTATCATTAGTTGTAGGATCAGACCTGTTTTTAAATATGTAGAAGAAATAAAATGTCATTTTAAAACTTAGGAAAAAAAGTAAGTAAAAGTAGAATAGAGGATGTTACACACACACACACACATATATATATATATATATATATATATTTCTCCTTCTTACCATAGTAAATCTTTTACAACTTTGGATTCAGATTCACAATCTAACAAAATGGGTCTCTTGATATTTGCAATTTGTTCTACTGAAATTACTGACGAACCAATTCCACCATGCATACAAAAATTTTTCTTCTCGATTAGTGCAGCAAGCGGAAGATGATTGAAAAACTCATTAATCATTGTAAATGCATTTTTTNAATCTTTTACAACTTTGGATTCAGATTCACAATCTAACAAAATGGGTCTCTTGATATTTGCAATTTGTTCTACTGAAATTACTGACGAACCAATTCCACCATGCATACAAAAATTTTTCTTCTCGATTAGTGCAGCAAGCGGAAGATGATTGAAAAACTCATTAATCATTGTAAATGCATTTTTTCCATCATTATGTCCCTGTTAATTTACATATAGAAAATATTGTATCAATTTATTAGTAAAAAAAAGTAGAAATTATTTTTGAGAAGATAAACAAACACGTACTATTCTTTCTATGCATTCATGTAGGAAACCAAACAGTGAATTTATTGCCTTAGACTCATGATTTCCTCGGATTAAGTGGATGTTTTCGGATATTCAATCTGTGCAAGAGAAGCATGTACATATAAGAGGAGATATATACAATAATGATAACTAAATGAATATCTTACCTTTAAAGCAAGCAGCAATAGTAAGGTTTCCAAACTGTGTTTTCTTCGGTCAACATAATCTCCCAGAAACAGATAGTCAATATACCTGACAGCAAAATATACATGGATAAAATTGTTCAATGACTTCATGAAAAAAATTTGCAACCCTTAAGAAAGTCTTACTAAAGAAAATAAATGAAATGTGTATATCATAAAGAGTTTTGAATAATATATTTGCTATTGAACTTACGAAATATCTCCTTTGTTGGAAGGATATCCAAACTCATAAAAAAAGCCGCATCAGATCTTCAAATTGTCCATGGAGATCTCCAAAGACTTTTATTGGAGCATTGAGTTGCAAGACTGTTGGCTCCTGCACGATGATTAGTTTGGCAACAATGCAAATCTGAACTACTTCAGGGTAGCTCAAGAAGAACTTTCTATCAACAGGAGGTTCCCATGTTTGAGGTTTCAACAGTGTTGAAATAACCTGTAAAACAAAAACCATAGTTAATTGCATGAAAGATGTGAAGATGTGGAGGAAAAAAATTTCATACCTTGTTAACCAAGTACCGTGTTGAATTTAGTCTAGGGAATTGTGGAGTGTAGCTATAATTCATCTCAATCACCGGCGTCATCAGAGTCTCCAACAGTATTTTGAATGAATGTTCGCTCAAGCTGATATCATAATGGAAGAAAGAATTATTTGTATAGTTTCAACAACTAGATAGATATGGCTAGTTAAACATGCATAGATAAAAAAGTATAATAAGTTGAATATTAGACCTTCTCTCTATAAAAAATGGATTTTCTGGTCCGAAACATGATAGTTGGAATTTATCATCTTTAGCCACTAAGAAATCACTGAGCAATACACCTACACAATAATAAAATTAATGAAACTTTTTGAAAAAAATTGTTGCTTATCTCAAAATATGAACTCTGCTAATTGACTAGTTGTGTTAAGATGCAAAAGATAAGAAGACAAAAATAATCTCATGCATTTGGCATCAGTATTTTACAAAAGTTTCAGGATTACCTTCTCTAAACCCACCATACACATATATGCGGTTGCCAACCGATGCAGCAGCATGGCGACGTCGTTGCAAAAATTGATTAAAATATTGAATATTTTTATCACGCTTAAAAGTCTATGGTCCATCACTAATATCAACCCACACACCAGTAGAAGTATCAACCACTACAAAAAAACAAAGATTTATCTATATGTTTTATATTTCATATATGAATGAAAACTCAACATGTAATCATTTGTTAAAGCTCCACAAAAGGACTGAGAAACAAATGTATAAAAGTAAAAAGTCACATTGAATATTAAAAATAGTTAGAAAATAATCGTTAGATATTACCTGAAACAGCTGCTTCAGCATCAACTAAACATGTACTACTCATGACACCCCCAATGATATGCAATCTTGAATTTACGAAAACCTGATAAAAAAGGAAATGATCAAGTTAGTCAACTTTTTTGTAAGGGTGTAGGAGTAGAATACAACAGTTAATTTAAAAAAAGATGTTATGTATTTCATTTCATGTCAGTATGCAATAATAGTCATATTTGTTTAAAACTGCAATGTGTGGTTATAATGTGATAATTCTTTTACCTTTGAGAGACATGCTATTTTCATATATTTTGTAAACAAAAATAGTATATGTGTGTGTATGTGTGTATTAAAACTAGTGAGAGTTTATGGTTTCTACCGTTGTATGTTGATATCTTTGGAAAGGATCTAAGTCTGGACCACGAGTCCACAACCAACAACCAGGAGAAAACGATTCTAAGCTATAAGCATCTCTTAGGGGCTGCAAAGGTGAATATATATATATATATATATTTATATTATCAAGTAATGTATATATATATATATTTTCAATTAATGTTATGACTGCATATTAGAAAAAAAATACCATCCCAAAGAAATCTCTTCCCCCGCAGAGAATAAAATAGCGATTATTTGTACTAGCAGAAGCATACCTAAACAAAATATTAAATAATGAAGAAGAGTTAGCGCAAGCTAAAACGATATACAACAGTTATTTTATTTAAATCAACCAAATTTACTAACATTCTCCCACTTGGATAATCACCATATGGATTTAATCTTTCCCACATATTTGGTTTATGAGTTGTATCCAATGCCCAAGTATCAGAAAAAAATTCATTTCCTTTTCCATAAGATAAAAAAAAATTTTGTGTTAAGATCGATATTTAGATATTATTTATAGAAAATAAAAATATATTAATAAATACTATTATCCTAATAAATACTATAGATTCGATTAAGAAAATTTTCCCTCTGAGGGAAAAATATATATTTTATTGAATGATTTGTTCCTCATAGATGTTTATGTTATTTACATCTACAATACCTAATAAATTACTTTATACCATTTTTTCCACCGAATATGACGATTCTGTCATCAGCTATGCCCATAACATGGCCATAACGAGGACCTGGAGTGATACCTTCTTGAACCAACACCCTTAATATTAAAGATTAAATACTTAAGAATTTCATTGATAGAGGTAGATATAGAGGCCTGATAGTTATATACAGTAAAGAAAAATCCATAAATGATAGCACACTTTTTCCACTTGAAAGTATAATTATTCGTGTCAAGAATGTGGAGATCTCCAGTACATGGACTTGAAGGACCAATTCCACCCTACAACGAAAACAACATCCGATGCTCATGTGTCAGATATATATATGGTCTAAAATGTAAAAGACATGAAAGTTAATTATAAAGTGATGTTTTGAAAATGAAAATATATCTTTCCAATATCTTTTAGTAAAACAATAAAATTAAAAACAGTTCTTGAAAATCTATGTTTCAGATGAAACAATCATTCCAATTAAGATGATGAGTAATCCTATTAAATAATCATTTCAATCACAATGATGAGTAATCTGATTTAAAATATCATTTCAATCAAGATAATGGATAATCATATTTAAATGATTATTTCAATCATGATAGTGAATGATCAGATTTAAATGGTAATTTCATTCACCTGAATAAAGACCATGTTGTCTATTGAAACTGCTGCATGACCTGTCCTAGGTGATGGAGGCTCACCATCCGGATGAACTCTGCAAAATCATGACTTATTATCCTATTAACCATTAAAAATACCCTAAGAAGAATTAACATCATACCAACACAGATAAATAAATGTCCTCAATTACCTTGTCCATTTCTTGGTGAAAACATTAAAACAATGCACCGCATTGGTAACTCCTTCTAAACCTAAAAAAAATAAACCATAACCCATACAAATAGTAAATCATTAAAAGGAATTCCAAATAAAAAAATACTTATACTTTCATAAATTTGGGGAGTAAAAAAATACTTACTGATATCGAATCCACCAGTCCCAACAGCATTAATACCACCAAAGAGGATTAAGCGGTGTAAAACCGTCGTGAGAGTATGACCACATCTAGGTCCCGGATAATCCCCTGGAGTGTCTAAGAAAATCTGCGCCATTTCATAAGAAGGAGGTGAAAATTGCAACACATTGAAATTTTCCATGATGATAGTGATGTCTTAAAAATTCTAAAATGTAGATGGTTGTTAATTGAATCGTTTTAAAATTGCGCAGCACAACTTTTCTATATGAACATTTATAGCTTCTTTTTGGTTTGAGAAAATTTGTTTGTTAATAATATATGTTACTTGGAAAAAAAAGGTTTGACTAGAATGAGTATTTGGAAATAAAATTATATTCTTTGAAATATAATATATTATATTTTTTGAAATATAATATAAATAAATTGAGCCATTTGGAAATGTTCTTAATTTTTCATTTTAAAACTAAATTCAATAAATTGAAAACAAATTTTAAAGGATTTTTACCAAATAAAAATAGGAGTTTTACTAATTATATACCTAATTATTTTACCAAATAATGGAATGTTGACTTATCTAAATTACAACATGCACTTTCTTTTTTAGATATATGTGTATTTAGGAATAAATATAAAATTGAAACCAAAAAACGCATCAAAGAATATATAATAAATTTAGAAAAACTTTTATAGTAATTTTTTTTGTTATTTTAGTATTACTACACTTAATATATTTCCAAAGTAACTGACTTCTCAAATCAACAATACTTGACTCATTTTTAAAAGCTAATTAATTTAATTAATTTTTTTTTGTATATATGAAGTTTCAGACATCCAAGAATATAAAAAGAATTTGTTTTATTCGTGTTTTTTTCATAACAAATCTAAGTCAACCAAATAATTTAGGTTATTTTGGATATAAGTTTCTAATAAATAAATTTAGGTATAATTTTATTCATCAATCTGAAATCGGTTAGCAAATAATTACAATGTGATTAGTATGTTAAATATATGGGTATTTAGGAAAATATATGAAATAAAAAAATATCAACAATGAATTAGTTTTAAGTTTGTATTTTGGAGTTACTTTAACCGATTCCAATTCATTCAAAGAAGTCACCAAATGCCTCCCGAAAATTTTATGCACCATTCTTTTGTTATGTTGATGAGCATCATTCTGAGTTGTGTAAAGTGGGGAGGTTGCATAGGATAGATCAGAGAAAAGATGGTTAGGTATCACTAAATAAATCCAAGAGTTGAGGAATTCATCGTCACATGGCCAGTAATTTTGGTAGATTCAACCATAATTCAACCGAGATTTGTTGTATTGCATATCATGGCGTTTAATTGGCTCAAGTTTATTATTTATTCTCTCTTTTGATCATTGTGTATTATTAAAAATTATAAAACATAATTTTACATATTAATTTGATGTGAATTAAATCAAAATTAAAGAAACTAACTGATAAAAACTTTACCATTTTAATGTTTTTAAAATAAATAAAATAAGCCAAATAGATTAGCTTGGTATTATTAATGTGTCATCAATAATATCTGTCCTCCCTTAATTTTTGGTGAAAAAGAAAAACCATTAGATTCTCACTATATTTCTTTATTGTATTTTTCTATGATTTAATATGGTTTTGAACCAGATTCAATAAAAGACAGTCTTAAAAAAATTGATATGAACATAAACTAATAATTTAATTTCAATTTTTATATTACATTTAAAAACATGAATTAATTATTAAAATCTAACTAAAATTTTAAATTTTTTACCAATAATGAAATATCAACAATTAATATGTAAAAAAAATTGGGAAAAACTATATAATGTAAAGTTTGATTTTTTTTCTTATTATTATGTTTACTATACTTCTAAAATAAGTTATAAAAGTCAACATTTTTAACTTCCAAATATTCATTTCTCCCTAGACGGATTTGACCAGCTTCTTCAACTCATAAGTTAAGGAATGTATGGCATAAGTGGATTGTTTTTAGTTCATTTGGGCTTACAACCAAGACGACTAAACACCTGACTATTTATCCCGCGAGCTTAAGGTAGACCACATCAGATTTGATTCTTATGAATGTTAGATTCTGGTATTTCTGAGTGAAATATTGAAAGATTGTCTGCAATGGAATGAGAATCCTCTTTGAAGGGATTGTCCTTTGCTACAATTCTTGGTGCTTTATAACAGGGGGTAATCATTTTATTCATTATTTTCATGAGTATTGTGTCATTTCTAATCATAAAATTGATATTTGAGTTTTTATTTATTTGAGTCAATATACACTTTGTCAATGACCGCCAGAGACACCTTAAGAGGGAGAAATAATTTTCCCATTTGTGTAAGATGATAAAAAAGGATTGGTTGTTGCTCTTTTATAATGTGATAATTATATATATATATATATATATATATATTTAAACAAATAAAAACCTAAAATAATTTTCTGATTAATCTCTGAGTGTGTATTCTCTAATTAATTGATTTAGCAGTAGACTCTTTCGACCATACACCTTTTCATGATCAAGGGGTAACCATTCTATTTACTATTTTCAAGAGCAGAATTTTTACTTCTAATCAGATGATTGATATTTGAGTTTGTTATTTGTCTATCTCGATATACACCTTGCCAAAGGCACCTTGAGAGGGATAAATTTTTTTCCATTTGTGCGAGATGATAAAACGGGATTTGTTATTGTTTTTTAGAAATTTTTTATTCTATACATATATATATATATAATATCTATTAAACAAAATAAAAACCCTAAAATAATATTCTTATTAATCCTTGAATATGTGTAACGCAATTCCGAATATTAGAGCATATTATCCTTGTGAGAATAAATCAAAAAGTAATATTAGAGATAAAGAACAATTTCTAAAATTTATGAAATAGGGAAACTATAAAATAGAAAAAGTAAAATAAGTAAAAAAATAAAAATTCAATTAGAAAAGACAAAGAAAAGTAAATAAAAAATAATAAATATTGAATTAATAAAAAAATTCATTGTATTAAAATTAAAAAGAAATATGTATATAGTAAATATACAAATTATAAATTTAAAGTTAAAATGTTTTTCTAATATACATATCCTACTCTTAATCAAAAATTTATGTTTATTATAGAAAAAGCTGTGTTACTAAGTATTTCAAATAGGGATCTAATATAAGATGTAGAAATAAAAAAGATTAAACATCTTGTTATATAAAACTTAGTTAATCTTTCAAAGTTCAAAGTTTTTAATTCAAAGAATTGTCACAAGTTACAATAAGATAATATAAGATATTGGTATGTGTCAAAATATAATTTTTATAATAAAATCAATAATATTAGGCAAAAAGAAAACCTTAAATTTTTTTTCCTTTAAATAATTTAAGTCAGTTTGAAAATTTCTTAATGTTTTTTGGGTTTATCGAGTTTCTTAATTACAAAATATAAAATATAATTTTAAATAATGATTTTAAATATTTTTCTATCTACATATACCACGTAGATCCTAATCTAGTGTGATATATAATTGATATAAATATCACATATGTTGTTTTCTCTCTCTTCTCCCTTTAGATATTGGAGACATCTTTCTTCTTCCCCTCACTTTCTTTCCTCACCTTTTTGGTGCTCTGTTCAAGAGAGGATCATAGTTCTTCTTTTTATCTTCATTGTTCACACGCACGTATGAATGTTAATATGGTCAGACTTAAATGGTTCCAACAAGCTTTTAATATAAATTTGAGCCTGTTTAGATAGTAAAGTTAAAGAGAATTAAATAGGCTACCTCATTTAAATCTGATTATGAATAGGCTTTGACTAAAATTAGCAGATATCCGTTTAAGTCCGTTTACTTTTTCATTTATTAAGTTGTTTTCTCTGTATTTCGAAGTTGTTTTAAATTTTATTATTTTACTTCATGTCTCTTTTATGAACTAGGTGATTTCCCTATCTTGGGAGTAGGAACATTTGAAAAAAACATAATCTATAAATACATTTTAATATTTTTTTAAAAAATATTCAAAATATTAATATAACAAAAGTTAAAACCATAAAATTATGAAATATATTTTTCTAATTTTTATTAAGAAAAATCACTTTTCTTTGATTTGGTATTAGATTTAGTACTTACGATAATTTAAAAATATGATATGTAAATATATTTATTTTAATAGATTTATAGTTTATTACTTATGTCTAATATTATAAAATTTTGATAAATTTTAGTTGATTTTTTCTATGTAGATATATTTAACTAACAGAGATGTAAACTTTGTATCTTATTTTGTTGTATGAAATTATAAAATTATAATTAATTATAATTATTTTTTTCCTATGTGGATCTTAACGAACAGAGATATAAATTTTGTATCTTCTTTTATAGTATTGATAAAATAAATATGTTAACCAATACATCCCATAGAATATTAATTACTTAACTATTATTGATTTTTTTATTTAGTTAAAATCTAAAATGTCATTATATAAAATATTTAACCGATGAAAAAATATTTAACCAAGTCTTTTTTTTTTCAAGTTTAGTGATGTTTTTAAAAAAATTATGGTGAAACTTTCATCTTCTTTTCTCCTTTTATTTTTTCAACTTTATTTCATAATTTTTTCAATGAAAAAATAAATGGTAAAAACATAATTTAAATCATCTATTTCTTTAGTTTGGAATTTTTAAAAAGAAAGAAAAGATAATTTATATGATTGATCAATTTTACCAATGGATTAACAGTTTTACTATTTATTATATTATATCAATCCTCTTATACTATTTTGGTAAGTGTGAAAAGTCTTTTTAAATTTTGATTATTTTCTAAATGAGGTGGATATGAACAATCATTTAGAAAAGGAAATTTGTAATTATAATTAAATACTAGGTAGTAATCCGCCCCGTGCGCAGAGCGAAATATTTTTCAAAATATTTTATTATATATAATAAAATAAATTATAAAATTAATATTTTAATCTATTATTTTTGGTAATTTTTTAGTATATGTTCTATTTTCGTTAAATCTCATCATAATTTAAAGTTTATCTATTCCTACGTTTTCATGTTTTTGTTGATGTTTATAGTATGTTATATAGTACATTTTTATTCTTCTTTTCGAACTTTTTTTTTCTATATTAAAGTGACATTGTGTTAATCTATTCAATTTTTGTTTCATTTTATTTACGTTTTTACTGTCATATTTTCTTAAGTTTTTATTTTGATATCTCCATTTTGTTTTCAATTTTTTATATAATAAAATCTTTAAAAAGCATTTCACTCCGCTCATGGGGTGGATTACTACCTAATATATAAGATATAAGAAAAATCATTTCATGTTCCCTTTTAGAATATTTTTTACATTTAATATATATTCAATAAAAACATTGCCTTTAAAACTATAACATATGATCTATTTATTAAAAATTAAGATGGACTTACGGGGTTAGTAAATGAGTTATATTAATACGTTGGCATGATAAGTTGTCAAGATTGTAGAGGATGAATTGGTGAGGTTTCACAATGATAATAATATCAACTTTTACTGTATATAAATATTTTGAAATCATGTAAACTTTATTAAACATGATTTTGAAATTATATGATATATATATAAATGATTATAAAACCTTTTTTAAATATTTTAACTATCCTATAACAAAAATAATTTAACATGATTAATCAATTTTTTTATCACATACATCTTATTGAAATGATTTATTATAATATTTAATAAACATAAGTAACAATAATCGATTAAAAATATTTCAACAAGTAGACCACCATCAACAAAATATTGTCTATCAAAACATATGATTTTATTTTTTTATTTTTCATATAAATTCAAAATATTTCTAATAAACAAATAAAACTAAAAAGTCATTAAAATAAAAATTTGAAAACTTAGAAAATGATTTTTTTAAGTGATGAGTGAAATTGATATACAATAAAAAAATATTATATAATGAATGAACATGTAGCTTACAAATTATATTAAATAAAATCTAACTATACCAATCAAAGATTAAAATATTTTAAAAGTTTATATTAATAAAACATTAGTTCATATGCATAGATGGGATAATTTTTATAAATCAAATATTTTTATCATTATTGATTGGATAGTAAATTAAGATATATTATTTATATATGAATTTATTACTAAACTGATATGGTAAAACATAAATATAATTATTAAATATTTCCTTAAATTTTTGGTTATTTATTTTAATGTATATATGTTTTTTTTAAATCGAATAATGTTTGATTAACATAAATTTACTACTGATTGATATAAACAAAAATCAATTATTTTAATGTTGATCTATTTTAGGAAGTAATAAAGAATTATATTTAAATATAATAAAAGTTATAATAATTGTA
>KE155951.1:112231-122964 GCA_000411075.1 Sisymbrium irio
TTTTTTATTTAACATTAATATGAAAATTATCTATTTATAAAAAATATTTTATTATTGAAAAATTAATGATGTTTTATAGGTGATTTTTAAATGTTATTATGGAATATTGGCTTGGTAGTAAATTTTTAATTCTCAGAACAAATTCAGTCATGTTTACATAATTAGTAGATCGTATAACGGTTAAACTAAATACAAACTCTTTAAAATATAATCTAATAAAGTTTTTTATCACACCATAATTTATTCTTTCAAATTTTAAGTGGACTCTTATTATTTGTTTTGTTTTTCAGAAATCCATCAAATCTCTTAATAATTATCTCAAATTCATTTTTTTGGTTAAATGGTTCTAAATTGTAATGTGATAGACTCGAGATTGTCTCTTTTATTTTACTGCAAGTGTACAACTTATAATTGTAATACTTTATATTCTATTCCAGAGTATCAGTGTCGCACTATAATTCTATGAGATTTAAAAACAAAGTTAAGACAGTAATAGTTTGATTGTTGTTTTGTAACAAGTAAATTAAGCAATAAACGATTCAACGCAATATTAAGCAAACACTAGGCAATTTGCAGGGAAATTGAGAAGTAACCGAATGACTATTCAGGGCACAAGATAAGAACAATCTAGAACTCAAACATGATGGTATATTAACCCACTTTCCTGACCTTAATAACTTTGTCTAACAACCTAGCATCCTAACTTTCGTTGAACCTAGGAAATGATAAACAAGCATTCATTTGACAAGTTTGATTTGTTCACAATCTGCCTTAGCATCAACTGTCGTTGGCTAAGGACAGATTGCTCACCAATGCCTCTTCTAGCAACCTATAACACTTTTGGTGAATACGTTAACCTAGAATCGCAGATTAAGTGATCAATTTAACCTAAGAATTAAGTCTAGCAATGGTGAAGATACAAATGATTAAGCCCTTTCTGCATTCAGTTGACTAACTCATCAATCCCTTTAAAAGACCTTAATCTAGCTAGTGAACTACTCAGACATGGAAGAGAAGCAATCAATAGATGATGAAAAATAATTCATTGGATAAATCGAAAATAGCAACAGGGTTCAGAATTCTTCTCAGAATGTTGTAGAAACTAGGTAAAACGAGTTTTCTTATTTCTCTCAAGTGGTTGGAGCAAGTGCTTTGGCCTGGGAGCAGGTGCTCGGGAACGTCGAATCGGGAGCAGGTGCTCCGGTACCCAAACTGGTCCTTCGGCTATGTTTTGGTTCCATTTCGCTCCAAGTGCTCCAGCTGCTCCAGTCCTCGTCTTTAACTCCAAAGTAACCTAGAAAGACCTGACAAAGACTCAAAAGACTCCAAAAACAATTAGAAAACAAAGGTTATTATGAGTCAAATCGCAACATATCATAATGCTAAAAATAGCATGTAAATTGTAAAGTAGTGATTGGGTAATAAATCTTGAACCGATGATCCGGAACCGATAAATTTGGACCCGGAACCAGAACCGATGCCCAAAAGCCCAGCCCAAGTCGAACCATAGACTATTTATAATTTTTTATAAATTTAGTTAATCTGTATTACCGATCTAACAAAAACTAAATAAGTCTAAAAAACTAGAAAAATTATTTAAAATTTGTTATGTTAAACACATTTTAGATAAAATAAAGATAGATAAAAAAATAATATAGAAATATTCTTAAAGTAGTAAAAACAAATATCCAAAATCTGAATCTTCCAATACTAAAAAAAATTATAATGTAAGAGTTTTGAAGAAAAGATATAATTAAAAAGGAGATAATGATAATTTTTTTTTGTCACTATTGCAACTTTCAGATGAACACTTTCATCTTTTCATCTTCAACTTTTCGATAGAAACTTTCTTTCTTCATGAAGTTGAGCTTTACTCAACGTCAGACTTTGGCTGTTCTCGAATTGAAATAGGTGGTCTGTCGTTGTCCACCTGCAAAACAATATTTTAATTTAACAACCAAAACTTGTCTCATCATATGTTTTATATTCAACATGGTAAGCAAACTTAGTGTAATTCCAGTTTGGCAAAGTCTTAAGAGAAAGTATACAGAGATTGGGAAGAAAGAGAGTTCTAAAGTTCTTATTATAATCAGAAAAAAATGTGTTTTTTTTTTTACCTCCATCCATACTTTGTCCGATGAATTTTCTGAAGGTGAGATGGGAGGTGGAAGAGGATGAATCAACTTAGCAATAATGCTTAAATATCTACCAATCACCAATACTGCTCCAGCATTTTTCATATTTCCTGTTTATCATAATATTAGAATAATTTTTTCTTTCCCAAATGCCAAAAGAGATTAAATAACGTTTAAAATATTTTTCTTGAGTTTTATATTATAAAAACATACCACAGTAGTTTGTAGCAGAAAATACAGTAATAAGCTTTCCTTGTGCAAATCTTTCGAAACCATCAAGCACACACTCATGCCCTCTTAAAATCAACTCTATGTTATTTCTCTCACAAAATTCTTTCACCCTATCAGGCTGCATATGTATAACAAGACTATGACTTAGTGATCAAACTTGAATTGGTATTACCAAATAAATAAAGAGAAAGTATTTTTACCCCAAACGAGACAATCTGGCTTCCTCTAGGGTTTCCTCTTATGCCCAAAATGCTATCATTAGCTGTAGGATCAGACCTGTTTTTAAATATGTAGAAGAAATAAAATGCCATTTTAAAACTTAGGAAAAAGTAAGTAAAAGTAGAATAGATGATGTTACATATATATATTTTCCTCTTCTTACCATAGCAAATCTCTTACAACTTTGGATTCAGATTCACAATCCAAAAAAACAGGTCTCTTGATATTTGCAATTTGCTCTACTGAAACTACTGTCGAACCAATTCCACCATGCATACAAAAAATTTTCTTCTCGATTAATGCAGCAAGCGGAAGATGATTGAAAAACTCATTAATCATTGTAAATGCATTTTTTTCCATCATTCCACCCCTGTTAATTTACACATAACAAAATATTATATTATTTTATTAGTCAAGAACAAGTAGAAATTTATTTTGAGAAGACAAGCAAACACATACTATTCTTTCTATGCATTCATGTTGGAAACCAAACAGTGAATTTATTTCCTTAGACTCATGATTTCCTCGAATCAAGTGGATATTTTTCGGATATTCAATCTGTACAAGAGAAACATGTACTTATAAAAGAAGAAAGATACAATAATAATAACTAAAAACCTATTAATATTTATATTGTAACTTTAAAATGAATATCTTACCTTTAAAGCAAGAAGCAATAGTAAAGTTTCCAAACTGTGTTTTCCTCGGTCAACATAATCTCCCAAAAACAGATAGTCAATATACCTAATGGCACAATATATATGGATAAAATTGTTTAATGACTTCATGAGAAAAACATTCAACTATGAAGATAATCTTACTAAAGTTAATAAATGAAATGTGTATATCATAATGAGTTAAAAAAATATATTGCTACCGAACTTACGAAATATCTCCCTTCCTCTTGGAAGGATATCCAAACTCATAAAAAAGCCGCATCAGATCTTCAAACTGTCCATGGAGATCTCCAAAGACTTTTATTGGAGCATTGAGCTGCAAGACTGTTGGCTCTTGCACGATGATTAGTTTGGCAACAGTGCAAAGATGAACTACTTCAGGGTACCTCAAGAAGAACTTTCTATCGACAAGAGGTTCCCATGTTTGAGGTTTCAACAGTGTTGAAATAACCTGTAAAACAAAAACAATAGTTAATTGCATGAAAGATGTGAAGATGTGGAGGAAAAAAAATTTCATACCTTGTTAACCAAGTATCGTGTTGAATTTAGTCTGGGGAATTGTGGAGTGTAACTATAATTCATCTCAGTCGTCGGCCTCCTCAGAGTCTCCAACAGTCTTTTGAATGAATGTTCGCTCAAGCTGATATCATAATGGAAGAAAGAATTATTTGTAGAATTTGAACAACTAGATAGATATGGTTAGTTAAATATGCATAGATAAAAAAAAGTGTAATAAGTTTGGATATTAGACCTCCTCTCCATAAAATATGGATTTCCTGGTCCGAAATTTGAAAGTTGGATATTATCATCTTTAGACACTAATAAATCACTGAGCAATACACCTACACAAGAATAAAATTAATGATTTTTTTAAAAAATGGTTGCTTATCTCAAAAGAGGAACTCTGCTAATTTACTACTTGTGTTAAGTTTCAAAAGATAAGAAGGCAAAAATAATACTCCCTCCGTATCATTTTAAGTGTCGTTGTAGAGTAAAATTTTCGTTTTAGAATAAGTGTCGTTTTAGAATTTGAATGCAAAATTAATTAATAAGATTTTTTTATTTATTTTTCTATGAGTTGAAATATGGTTAGGTTTATAAGTAATTGTGTTTTTATTTTGAAAATATATAAATTATATGTTTTATTAATCTGTGTGCATAAATATAAAACGACACTTAAAATAATACAAATGGAGTATTATTTAGTGTCAGTATTTTACAAAAGGTTCATGATTACCTTCTCTAAACCCACCATACACATATATGTGGTTGTCAACCGATGCAGCAGCATGGCGACATCGTCGCATAACTTGATTAAAATATTGTACATTTTTGTCATGCTTTAAAATACATGGTCCATCACTAATATCAACCCACATACCAGTAGAAGTATCAACCACTACAAAAAAACAAAGATTTATCTATATGCTTTATATTCCATAAATGAATGAAAACTCAATATGTAACCATTTGTTAAATCTCCACAAAAGGACTGAGAAACAAATGTATAAAAGTAAAAAGTCACATGAAATATTAAAAGTAGTTAGAAAATAACCGTTAAATGTTACCTGAAATAGCTGCTTCAGCATCAACTAGGCGTGTACTACTCGTGACACCCCCAATGATATGCAATCGTGAATTTACGGAAACCTGATAAAATAAAGAAATAATCAAGTTAATCAATTTTTTTTTAAAGGGTATAAGACTAGAACACAACAATTAATTTAAAACAAATGTTATGTATTTCATTTCATGTCAGTAGGCAATAATAGTCATCTCTGTTTAAAACTTCAATGTGTGGTTATAATGTGATAGTTCTTTTACCCTTGAGATACATGCAATTTTCATATATTTTGTAAATAAAAACAGTATATGCATGTGTATGTATGTATTGCAAGTAGTGAGAGTTTATGGTTCCTACCGTTGTATGTTGATATCTTTGGAAAGGATCTAAGTCTGGACCACGAGTCCACAACCAACAATCAGAAGTAAACGATTCTAAGCTATAAGCATCTCTTAGGGGCTGCAAAGGTAAGTATAAGGTGAATATATATATGTGTGTATATATATATATATATTATCAAGTAATGTATATATATTATCAATTAATGTTATGACTGCATATTACGAAAAGAAAATACCATCCCGAAGAAATCAGTTCCCCCACAGAGCATAAAAATAACGATTATTCGTACTAGCAGAAGCATACCTTAAACAAAATATTAAAATGAAAAAGAGTCAGTGTAAGCCAAAAAGATATACAACTATTATCTTATTTAAATCAACCAAATTTACTAACATTCTCCCACTTGGACAATCACCATATGGGTTCAATCTTTCCCACACATTTGGTTTCTGAGTTGTATCCAATGCCCAAGTATCAGCAAAAAATTCATTTCCTTTTCCATTAAGATAAAAGAAAAGAATTGTGTTAAGATCGATATTTAGATATTATTCATAGAAAATAAAAAATAAAATAAATATATTAATAAACATAATTGTGGTAGCTAATGGAATTTATAAACTTTGATAACTGGTAATTTATATATTTGTTTAAGAGAATTTTCCCTCTGAGAGAAACATGTATATATCATTGAATGATTTGTTTATCATAGATGCTTATATTATGTACATCTACAAAACCTAATAAAAAATACTTTATACCATTTTTTCCACCGAATATGACAATTCTGTTTTCAGCTAAGCCCATAACATGGCCATAACGAGGACCTGGAGTGATACCCTCTTGAACCAGCACCCTGCATATTAAACATTAAATATTGAAGAGATTTCATTGATAGAGATAGATATAAGGGCCTGGTAGATATATACAGTAAAGAGAAATCCATAAATGATATCACACATTTTCCACTTGAAATTATCATTAGTCGTATCAAGAACGTGGAGATCTCCAGTACATGGACCTGAAGGACCAATTCCACCCTGCAACAAAAACAACATCCGATCCTCCTATGTCAGATATATGTATATGGTCTAAATTGTAAAAGACATGAAACCTAATTAGAAAGTGATGTTTTGACCATGAAAATATGTCTTTCCAATATCATTAAGGAAAACAATGAAATTAAACAAAATTATTGAAAATCTATGTTTCAGATCAAACAATCATTCCAATTAAGATGATGAGTAATCCTATTAAATAATATTTTCAATCACAATGATGAGTAATCTGATTTGAGTGATCATTTCAATCAAGATAATGGATAATCAGATTTAAATGATTATATTAATCATGATAGTGATTAATCAGATTTATATGGTCATTTCATTCACCTGAATTATGATTATGTTGGCTATTGAAACTGCCGCATGACCTGCCCTAGGTGATGGAGGCTCACCATCCGGATAAACCCTGCAAAATCATGAATTATTATCCTATTAACCATTAAAAACACCCTAAAATAATTAAAATCTTACTAACACATATTAATAAATGTCCTCAATTACCTTGTCCATTTCTTGGTGAAAACATTAAAACAATGCACTGAATTGGTAACTCCTTCTAAACCTAAAAAAAATAAACCACAACTCATACAAATAGTACATCGTTAAAAGGAATTCCAAATAAAAAAAATACGTATACTTTCAAAAAATTTGGGGAGTAAAAAAACACATACTGATATCAATGCCACCAGTCCCAACAGCAGTAATACCACCAAAGAGGATTAAGCGGTGGTTAATGGTCGTGAGAGTATGACCACATCTAGGTCCCGGATAATTCTCTGGTGTGTCGAAGAAAATCTGCGCCATTTCATAAGAAGGAGGTGAAAATTGCAACACATTGAAATCAGTCATGATGATAGTGATATTAAAAATATCTAAAATGTAGATGATTGTTAAGTGATCGTCTTAAAATTGCGCGGCACAACTTTCCTATATGAACATTTATAGTTTTTTTTTGTTTTAGAAATTTTTTTTTGTTAATAATATATTTTTCTAGGAAAAAAGGTTTGACTAGAATGTTTATTTGGAAATAAAATTATATTATTTAATATAATATAAATAATTGAGCCATTTGGAAACATTATTAAAAAAATTACATTTTAAAACTAAATTCAATAAATTGAAAAAAATATTTTTTATTAGAGTTATATATACGGTAAGGATTTAATTATTTTAGTTACAAAATAAAAATGTGAATTTTACTAATTATAAACCTAATTTTTTACCAAATAATGGAATGTTGACTTATCTAAATTACAATATGCACTTTATTTTTCAGAAATATGTGTATTTAGGAATAAAATATAAAATTGAAACCAAAAAACACATCAAAGAATATATATTAAATTAAAAAAAACTTTATAGTAATTCTATTTGTTATTTTAATATTACTACACTTACTATATTTCCAAAGTAACTGACTAGAAGTCAAAATGTTGAATTTTCAACAAATCAACATCACTTGACTCTTTTTTAAAAGCTAGTTAATTAAATTGAAAATTTGTTTGTATATATGAAGTTTCAGACATCCAAGAATATAAAAATAATTTTTTTATTCTTATTTTTTTCATAAAAAATATAAGTCAACCAAAATAATTTTGATTAGTTTGGATATAAGTTTCTAATAAATAAATTTAGATGTAATTTATTCATCAATCTGAAATCGATTAGAAAATTATTAAAATGATGATTAGTATGTTAAATATATGGGTATTTAGGAAAATATATAAAATCTAAAAATATCAACAATGAATTAGTTTTAAGTTTGTATTTTGGAGTTACTTTAATCGATTACAATTCATTCACAGAAGTCACCAAATGCCTCCCGAAAATTTTATGCACCACTCCTTTGTCATGTTGATGAGCATCATTCTGAGTTGTGTAACGGGGGGAGGAAGTTGCAGAGGATAGATCAGAGAAAAAATAGTTAGTTATTACTAAACAAATCCAAATTTTTGAGTTAAATAGGCTTCTAACAAGAGTTGAGGGATTCATCATCACATGGCCAGTAGTTTTGGTAGATTCAATCTTAATTCAACCGAGATTTGTTGTATTTCATATCATGCCGTTAATTTTCTCAATTTTATTGTTTATTCTCTCTTTTGATCATTTTGTACTACTCATAATTATAAAAGATAATTTTACATATCTATTTGATGTGAATTAAATCAAAACTTAAAGAAACTAACTGATAAAAACTTTACTTTTTAATGTTCTTAAAATAATTAATATATTTACTCAAAATTAAATATGAAAATAAGCTAAATTAATTGTCTTGATATTATTAATGTGTCACCAATAATATCTGTCCTCAGTTAATTTTTGGGGCAAAAGGAAAGACCATTAGATTCTCATTATATGTATTTCATTTATCGTATTTTTCTATGCTGTAATATGGTTTCGAACCAGATTCAATAAAACACAGTGTTAAAAAGTTGATATGAACATAAACTAAATGGGTAATTTAATTTCAAATTTTATATTACATTTAAAAACATGAATTAATTATTAAAATCTAACTAAAATTTTAAATTTCTTACCAATTTTGAAATGTCAACATTTAATATATAAAAAATTGGGAAAAATACAATAATGTAAAGTTTGAACATTTTCTTTTTGTTACTATGATGTTTACTATACTTCTAAAATAAGTTACAAAAGTCAATATTATTAACTTCCAAATAATCGGTTCTCCCTAGAAGGATTGACCAGCTTCGTCGACTCATAAGTTAAGGAAGGTAGAGCATATGTGGATTGTGTTTAGTTCATTTGGGCTTACCAACGAGACGACTAAACACCTGGCCATTTATCACGCGAGCTTAAGGTAGACCACATCAGATTTGATTCTTATGAATGTTATATTCTGGTATTTCTGAGGGAAATATTTAAAGATTATCTCAAGAGAATGAGAATCCTCTTTGGAGGGATTGTCCTTTTCTACAATTCTTGGTGATTTATAACAGGGGGTCATCATTCTATTCATTATTTTCATGAGCATAATGTGTCATTTCTAATCATATGATTGATATTTGAGTTTTTTTTTATTTGAGTTAATATACTTCTTGTCAATGACTGCAAGAGACACATTGAGAAGGAGAAAACAGTTTCCCACTTGTGTGAGATGATAAAATGGAATTGGTTGTTGCTCTTTTAGAATGTGTTCATTCTATATATATAACGATATTTATTAAAACAAATAAAAAACATAAAATAAATTTCTGATTAATCTCTATATGCGTATTTTTTTATTTAATTGATTTAGTACCAAAATCTTTTTGACTATACGCCTTTTCATGAGCAGGGGTAACCATTCTATTCACTATTTTCATGAGCAGAATTTGTGCTTTCTAATCATATGATTGATATTTGACTCGATATACATCTTTCTAAAGACTGCTAGAGGCACCTTGAGAGGGAGAATTTTTTCCATTTGTGCAAGCTGATAAAATGGGATTGGTTATTGCTTTTTAGAAATTTTTTATTCTATACATATATATATATATATATATATATATTAAACCAAATAAAATCCTTAAAATAATCTTTTGATTAATCTTTGAATACGCCTAGCGCAATTCCGAATAAGGATTAGAACATATTATCCTTGTGACAATAAATCAAAAATTAAAATTTGAGATAAAGAACAATTTCTAAAATCTATGATAAACGGAAACTATAAATTATAAAAAATAAAATAAGTAAAAAATAAAAATTGAATTAGAAAAGACAAAGAAAAGTAAATGAAAAATAATAAATATCGAATTTATACAACATTCATAGTATTAAATTAAAAAGAAATATATGGATCGTCAATATAAAAAAATATTATTTTAATGTTAAAATGTTTTTCTAATCTACATATCCTAATCTTAATCAACAATTAATGTTAATAATAGAAAAAAGCTGGGTTACTAAGTATTTCAAATAGGGATCTAATATAAGATGTAGAAATAAAAAGATTGAACATCTTATTATCTAAAACTTAATTAACCCTTCAAAGTTCAAATTTTATTATTCAAAGAATTGTCATAAGTTACAACAAGATAATTTAAGATATTGGCATATGTCAAAATATAATTTATATAATAAAATCAATAATAATAGGCAAATAAAAACCTTAAAACTTTTTTCCTTTAAGTAAATTAAGTCAGTTTGAAATCTTCTTATTGTTTTATGGTTTATCGAGTTTGTTTATTACAGAATATAAAACCGAATTTTAAATACATTAAACTAAAGTTTAATTTAAAATTTAAATATATAAATCTTAATTATGCGGATTATCAACTGTTGATTTGAAATATTTTTCTATTCACATATCACGTAGATCCTAATATAATTTGATATATAATTGATCTACATATCACATATGTCTTTTTTTTTCCTCTTCCCTCTTTATATTTTGGAGACATCTTTTCTTCTTCCCCTCACCTTCTTTCCTCACTTTTTTGGTGCTCTTTACCAGAGAAGACTCTAGTTATTCTTTTTATCTTCACTAGGTCAAAGACCG
>KE155951.1:136134-148043 GCA_000411075.1 Sisymbrium irio
GGGTCTGGGTCATTACAGTATCGCCGACTTCGGAGGAATCATCGGTGACGCGAGATTGGAGATGATATCGACGACGCGTGAGGATGTCGACGACGCGTGAGGATGTCGACGACGCGTGAGATCAGAGGAGAGAATATCAATTACAGATCTGAGTAGATTCACCGGTTTGCTAATGCAGAAGAATGAGCTTCATAAAGAAATCAATCCTCACACTAGAGATCAACAACTCACGGATCTGAAATAGGTTTCTTCCTCCTCGAAGCTTCGACTATTGTTATCGATTAGAAATTCATTCATGGTTTTGACCCTCAATTAATATGTCAGGAGAAGAAATCAGAGAGTTAAAAAAGATTCAAGGTAATTGAATGTGTTTAAGTTTTGTTTCATCAATTAATGGATTTTGTTCAAGTATACTCACAAAATCTTATGATATGTGAATGTGGATGATCACTAGATAAGTCATGTCTGCAGAAGCTTATAGTCAGGCAAAGACTCCATCGCTATGTGGCTGAAGAGGAAGCAAGAAACAGGGAGAAATTTTGAAATTTCATAAACGACACTTCAATTTATGTTTTATGAAGCTTTTTATATGTTTTAGAAAGGCCTTCCTGAATTTAGATTCTTTCATTTAAAATATATTATTTCACTTTGTTTCTTTGGACTTGGTATTTCACCAACATCATCTTATTATCTCAAAATACTTTATACTAGATTTTTGGGATAATGTGTACTAACTTTTCAAAATGTATTAACTCTTCAAAATGTAACTATTCAGGGAGGCTTTCCTGAATGTTTAATGCTATTCTGTTATATTAAACCCATTATAGAGCTGGTTATGAGCTATATGTCGTTTCATACATTAAACACCCGTTTTTATTTTTTAATATGTTTTAGGGAAGGTTTTCATATAAGTCAGGAAGGCTTTCCCAAAAATATCTTGGATTGATAATAAATCTGGAACCCGCTATTTATTAATGCATTCGTGTTCTACAGTAAACACATTAAATGCCTGTTTATGATCTATCTGAATATTTATATGTTAACGACACATTTTAACAAAAAACCACAATTTACATTTTTGAAAACTTTCCGAAACTATATTAAAAGCTTCTCTAAAACATACAAAATTATAATGAAGTTATTTTTGTGGGCTAAGTTCTTGTAATGTAATTGCATAATAATGAACTAATTTGGAATCAAATTAACACGGTCCGATTTACATAACAAATACCAAAAATCCAATGGGATGATTCACACAACAAATACCTAAATGAAAAGCTTCCTTAAGAAACAAGAAAAAAGAAATAAACTTCTTCATATGGCCGTTTTACAAGTATTCTTGTTATGTCTTCCTACGCCGCATCTGCTGCACTTGTGTTTGCGATTTGGAACCTGGAACACCAAACTCACCAACTAATCTTATCCTTTTTGTAGGAGGTCTTCCACTGCTTCTTTTGGTGGAGGACATGAATATTCGGCCAAAGTTTCAGGGAAATGACAGCTTGTTAAATCTCCACATGGATGTATGCTTTCAGCATAATCTTTAGCCCATGTTTCATTCGAATATAAAGAATCAACTAAACTGTTTTCATCATTCTTTGCGTGCTTGGCTGCAGCAATTGCATGGATGCAAGGAATTTTGTCTATATCAAAAACCTTACATGTGCAACTCTTGTTATCCAAGTGAACAACAAACTTCATATTCTCGTCTCTTACCTCAAACTCGCATCTATTTACTGGGTAAACATTGAGAGTCATAGAAGTACTATACCTGGTGGAAAAAATGAATTATTAGATATTTAGGAAAGCCTTACTAAAAAATTTAGAAACTTTTCTGAAAATAATATCAAAAGAAATGATATACCTCGTTATCATTTTCTTCACTACCCATGGTGTAACCAGATGTTTGTCTCTTGCAGCCATTTCTCTACACTCATGGAACCAGGTATTGAGTGTCATTATTATCGGTTCAAAGAGAGAGTTTATTGGCAACTCACGTGGCAACTTCAACAAGGAATTCAGCCACTCAGCTATATTTATTGTCATAATATTGTATCTGTTTGCAGGTGTATAGCTGCGATTCATCTTCCTGACATCTGCGTCCCCTAAATACTTAGTAAGCACTGGAGTGTGTTCACTTATTTCGTCGAATATCTCAGTAAACTCAAACCGTGTATAACAATCAGCAGCAGCTTCAACAAGAGGCATGAGTCCAGTTTTCCTAAACTTTGGTTGGATGTTCCTAATAAGATGAATTATACAAATGTCATAATGAGCCAAAGAATAAACCTTGGAAAGAGCTGTTGCAATGGATGGAGCTCTATCTGACACAAAAACAAGATCAGCCGCATCTGGAATCATAAATGTCATTCCTCTAAGAAACCAGGTCCAAGAGTCTTCGTTTTCTGAATCCATTATCCCAAATGCAAAAGGGTATAGATGGTAATCGCCATCTTGTGCACTAACTCTTAACAAAGTTCCCTTTAAATTTCCCTTTAAGAAGGTACCATCCACGGCAATTACTCTCCTCATATACGAAAAACCTCTTATTGAAGGTCCAACACCCAGAAATGCGTACTTGAACTTCCCATCAACATCCATCTGGAGGTATGTTACTGAACCAGGATTTCTCTCCTTAAGTTTAAACAATCATTTCGATAAGTTGTATTAACTATCCTCCGAAGTACCTCTCATGAATTTCTGGGCTTCCTATTTAACTCTCCAATCTTGTTTGTAGCTGATTTGTATACAATGCTGGATTCTCACTTGTTCAACTATCTGACAGGGAGTGAATCCCTCTTTCTTTTCCCCAAAGTTCCTGGAAAGCAGAGTTCCAAGAAACTTACCATTGACTTGCCTATGGTTAACTTTCATGTGTGTTGTATCACAAGTATGCACATGGACATATGTCTTCACCACAAAGAAATCAGACAAACGAAGCTTCTTAGCATACATCTTCCATGAGTATCTACACAACGTAATAGAACTCCATATAGGTTTGACCATTTATTAGTATACTCAAACTTACAGTCCACATCCCATTTTTAAATACTAAACAACAACTCTGCTTTGTTTATAAACATCTTACTCTCATATATGTCAATAATTGTACGCCTAGTGGGTGATGGAGACAATCCATAATGGACTGGGGAAAGATCAGGAATGGTATGATGAGGATTTGAAGATTGACCTTTATCAAATGATGGAGATGAGTTGTTGTTTTCCCCTGAGGCTGAAAAGTCATTTCCAGTTTGTTTCTGAAACAATAAGGAAGGACTAATGCATATTAAAGAAAGGCATATCAAATAGAATATTAAAGAAATATTATAAACAATTCAGGAAGGGGTTCCCGAATATACAACCTTATGAGTGTTGGGAACTTTAGCTTGAACCGGTGGGAAATCAGGTGTGTTGTCGTCTTCCCTTGCAAACTTTGTCCTCATGTCATGGACAAAATCATTTGATATTTTCGACAAATCCTTCAGTTCTATTGATTTGCACTCCATCAGCTTGATGACAAACACCCCACGGTTGACCTCCATGTTTGTCATCGGGATTCCTTCAGCCATCACAACCTTGAAAGCACTTAGATTGTCCATGTAACTGCTTTTGCCGAAAGATGCAACCATAAGAGTTGGAATCATCTGTACACATCAACACAAAAAATCCAATGTTTCAGTAAAGTCTTCCTAAATACTCAAAAACCTTCATAAATTCTTTCCAAATTACAAACATTGGTTTCCTAAATTATTTATATATTCCAACAATGGATTCCAAAACTAATAACAATGCATTCCTAAAACCTCTATCAATCTCAGCAAGAAAAGTCCCCGTACTTCTACATCTGAAATTATCAACTTCATTTATTCAGTAAAGACTTCCTAAAGTCTTCCCAAATTACAAGCATTAGGTTCCTAAATTATATCTAGTAATGCCATCCTAGTTACAGATATTCATACATGCAATCTGCTTTGATGCAAGTAGAACCATTGCGACATCCTCATATGGGTGTCCAGAAACGAACACCGTGATGTGTCTCCTTTTCAAATTGATCTCCAATCCAAAAACATCCTTGGAATTTTGGTTTTCAATATACGATGTGCTAAAGATAACTTCAACCTCATCAATCCACTTTTTCTTCGGATAAGTCAAACCGTTTACTACCTTCCTCATTTTGGCAGGGAAGGATTTCATTTTCTTTGCTTGTGGTAGCTTCTTGAAGTCTTTGTAGACTTTAAGCAAGTTTTTAAGAAAACTTACCCTTAAAAAGCAAGTTTCAGCATGTTGTTATGGAACCAGACTGCATTCTTTTGTTTTCTTGACTCCAGCATTTGAAGACAGAGATCCATATGCTGCAATAACAAACTCCAAATTTTCAGTAAAACCTTTCTAAATACTCGAAATACCTTCCAAAAGTTTTTCCAAGCTCAGAATTTCCTAATTACAAGCTTTGCTTTCCTAATTCATTTTATATTCCAACAATGGGTTCAAACACTAATAACTATGCCTTTCTAAAACCTTTTATCAACCACAGCAAGAAAAGGTCCTTGTACTTCTACATCCAAAATTATCAACTTTAATTTTTCAGTAAAGCCTTCTCAAATTCATGAAATACTTTCTTAACTTATTTCCAAATTACAAGCATTTCGTTTCAAACCTAAATAACAATGCCTTCTTAAAACCTTTTTTTCAAATTCTCATTGTTAAGAATCAATCATTGTAAGATATAAACATTGTTTCTTTACCTTATAAGTGAACATCTCTTCAGGATTATCAATCGCAGCAATCATCAATGGTCTGTAATAATTATTTTTCCAAACGACAAGAATTTAGTAAACAAGAGAGGAACTGAACAATAAAATTAATATAGATTAACAGTACAAGTCAAGAGGATAACCTTTCTTTTTCAACTTCTAAAACCAACCACTCTTGAATTCTAGTGTATTGAGGGAGCAAGGGTGTAGCAAAAGGATCAACAGTAATGTTAACCTTTGGTGTTATGGTTAAAGCTGGATTTCTCTCAGATTTGTACGGATTTTTCGTATTCCGGACCGTTTTGGCTCACGGTCACTCATTCTTAGAAATTCTGTTTCACCTGCAGCAACTTCAGCTTTCCTCTTTTGCCAGCTTCAGGTTTCCTTTTTTATCAATAACTACTGCTTTGCTCTTCAATTATTTAGTTTTCCAAAATATGTCAAGAAGGAAACAGAGATATGAAAAACAGTAAGCGGTAATTAAGAAGGTTGATTTTTCAAGAATATACCTTTTAATCCTGTACAGGCTTTGATTTCTTCTTTCTTAATCTCCACTTTCTTTTCTTTTTTCAATCTTAACTTCATCAACCACTTTTCTCTTCGTAAATGTAAGCTAGAAGAGGATTATCCTTAAAAAAAACATTTTTATGAACCTATTTATCTTTTTTTTTCCAAGGAAACCTTATGAAAAATAAAACAAGAAAAATGATACCTCATCATTTTTTACAGAAGCTTGCATCGGTAAATTTTCTTTAAGGGTAAGGTATTGTGTTAAAACCTGAGTCGATGGCTGAGTCAATGGTTATTCAGGAAAGCGTTCATAAACCAGAAAACTAATGATACTTTTTCAGGTCTATCTTCTTCACCTTCGATCTTCTCTTCCTCTTCAATGACATTACTCCTCTATCAGCGGCTGTAAGAATACATCTAGCGACCTCCGAGGGTGCGCTAGTCCAGGGACTAGGATGGTGAAGAATATAAATCCTTGCTTCATGCACAGAGCCGGAGGTAGATTATATGGTGTTAATATAACTGGCCAAAGCGAATATTTCTGGCCTGACTTGCCAAATGGGTTGAATCCATCTGTGCTTAACCCGAGGTACACATTACGAGATTCAGCCGCAAAACCAGGATAATCATTCCTAAAATGTTTCCAAGCCTTAGCATCTGATGGATGCAAAATCTGCCCTGTGAATTCATGCACTGTGTGCCATCTCATAGGCAATGCAGTTCTTTCAGAGAGGTAAAGCCTTTTTAGCTTATCAGTTATAGGCAGGGGCGAAGCCAGCTTATTAGATACGGTGGCATGTGCACTCGTAATTATATTAAGATTCAAAATTTTGTGAATAAAATCATTAAGCTTTGTCAGATAAAATGGTTCAATTCAGCTGTTGCACCCATTATGTCACGAGTTCGAATCTCTTTTTATGCTTCTTCTTATTTTTTTATCAATGATGCACCCAGTGCAAAAAAGTCTAGATTCGCACTTATAGGCAGATACCACATTCTTTTGAATGGTATTTTCTTTTTCCCGAACAATTCATGATATCTTGCCTTCCCGCAAAACCGACATGCTTCGAAAGTGGCGTCATGTTTCCAAAAGATCATGCAGTAATCTATGCATACGTCTATCATTTCATAAGGTAACCCGAGTCCAGACACCAATTTCTGAATTGCATAATATGACCCCAGAGCACTATTATTTTCCAGCATATATTCTTTAGCAAAATCTGCAATTGCATCTACACAATCCTCAGGTAAATTCCATTCCGTTTAATATTCATCAACCTTGTAGCCGCAGATAGAGGTGACTGACCCACTTTGCAACCATTATAAATCGGAATCCTTGATGCTTTTAACATTTCATAAAACCTCTTCGCTTCTTCATTCGGTTCCTCACTAACATTTCCCGTTTCCATGGTACCATGAAATGCATCCGTAACCATCTGAACAACACTATCTTCTTCTATATTCATTGTATATGTCGCATCTATGCCACAACCAAGACCTCTTTCTTCTACCCCCTCCCCCATCTCTAATAGGATTATCACTAGTATTACCCCCTCCGCCAACATCTTCTCCATGCGAGAACCATATATAATATCCAGGAACAAACCCTTTCCAATACAGATGCTTCCATACTCTTTCTATTTGAATAAATTTCTCATTCCCACATTTGCAGCAAGGACAGATCATTTTACCTTGTTCTCGAGATATTTCTTGGTTTGAAGCAAATAGCATAAACTCCTTTAGCCCCTTCTTATACTCATCCTTGATTTCACCGGTTGATCCGTGTACACGATTGTACATCCATTCACGAACTTTGTAAATATTATTATTATCCATTCGAAAGACTTCTCACCAAAAAACATAAGCAAATATATAAACCCCTCGAGAGCTCTCTTTGCTTTCTTTGTAAGGAAAAGATTAATGTAAATACGGTATTAATCCCTCATACCCCTTCTTCCCCACTCGCAAGTGTTTCGCTTTGTCTCTGGTTTTTTGTCTCGTCTCGTTTTCCGAAGATCAAACTAATCACATACAAAACTTCTCAACGGCAACCATACTAAATTCGACTTCAACCACTCACGTCTTAAATTTCCTTCGAACTTTATCGCCCATATGAGGCAATCCCATCGTCGATATTTCGTCGGCATATACATCTTTATTAACCGGTGAACTACCGATAACTTTACAGACCATCGGTTTTCTGGTATTCCCGACATAAAGCTGACAACAATTTTTAATAAATTTCCGACAAACTCTGTTTTTCTGAAAATTTTTCGTTTCCGACAATAAGCCGATGCAATCTTTCCGACGACAACTCGACATCTTCGTGCTCTCGGAGAAAACCGGCAACGTTTCGGCGCACATCGGCCGTTCTCAATATCTCCTCACAATTCCGTCACTTTGTTTCCGACAAAATTATTCATCGGCAATGTCCCTCGCCTCTCAGAAATTTTCTTGTAGTGTACATCTTTTTCAGCTTCATCCTGCTCACAATGAATCTGCTCTACCATTTGAATCTCCTCATTTCGGTGTATTTCTTGCAAGACAAATAAACACACCAAAAATTGTTGGTAGGTACCTAAGGAATCAATTACCAACTTTTAGGGAAGGATTTATTCTTATTCAAGAAAGCCTTCCTAAATTAATAACTAACAATATTTTTTTTCAGTTTCTAATGGAGATTGTTCACCTCCTTTCATCGGTTCTTCCATATGAACATTCTCAGCTTGTTGTTCGTCATCAGCCTGTTGTTCGTCATCAGCCTGCTGTATTCATGCAAGACGAATAAACACACAAAAAATTACCAACCTTTAGAGAAGGATTTATTATTATTTTGAAAAGCCTTCCTAAATTAATAAACTAACTATACCTTTTCAGGTTCTAGTGGAGATTGTTCATCTCCTTCAATCAGCTCTTCCATATGAACATTCTCAGTTTGTTGTTCATCCTCAGCCTGGTGTATTTCATGCAAGACGAATAAACACACCAAAAATTATTGTTAGGTACTTAAAGAATCAATTACCAACTTTTAGGGAAGGATTTATTCTTATTTAGATAGCCTTTCTATATTAATAAACTAACTACACCTTTTGAGATGCTGCGAAGAGAACCTCAGAAGCATAGAATTCTTTAATCTCCAAGCTGTCATCTATTTGGACCGACATTTTCCCATCATTTCTAACTGTTTTAACCAAGCCTTTACACCATTTCTGTTCATAGAGAACCCCCACCACATCTAGTGGATTAAAATCACACGAATTTTCCTTTCACTTGGTTGTAGGTGGTACAGAAGGCTCTACACGATATTTGTTTTGGTTTGAACCTTCAGATTCAGACTGAATAAAAAACACAAAAACAAAACGTTAGGAAGGGTTTCCCGAAAAAATAGTAAAAAGGCTCATAATTTTTAAAATCACAATTCTTACATTACTACTACACGACTGCGCTTCCTCATCTTGTGTTTCATCCACTTGTTCTCTCTGCAAAAAGGCATGAATCAATAATGTAATTCTGAATTTTTAAATTCTAACAAACTACTGTTTACTTCCTCACTGCTTTCCTATTTTGACCCATCATCGTTGGATCTTGTTTCATCACTGTCATCTTCCTGTAAAACAAAAACAAAACCATCTTAGGTACTCAGTATGTTCAGGAAGACTTTCCTAAAAAGGTTACAAATCTATCCTAATGTTTTGAAACATTAATGTGATACCTCTTCACTGCTTGATCCCTCGTTTAAATCTTCCCTAGATGGTGTTTTATCACCGGAAAATCTCTGCACAACGTCAAACCATTTCTAGCTACCATTAATAAGATT
This sequence comes from Sisymbrium irio, assembly GCA_000411075.1. Lineage (NCBI taxonomy): Eukaryota > Viridiplantae > Streptophyta > Magnoliopsida > Brassicales > Brassicaceae > Sisymbrium > Sisymbrium irio. The sequence continues at coordinate 145,216 of KE155951.1, forward strand.
TAAACATCTACGAGGAATCATCATTTCACATTACTGTATCATTAGGTTATGGAATCAAATCTATGTATTAATAATCAAATCTTACCTTTTTGTTTAGATTCAGGGCATTTTCTATTTTAGTAAAGCGTTTGTTGGCGTCTTCCAAACCTTTAGTTACTAGAGCAATCATTTTGTCAAGTTTTGTTGATATGGAGTCTGTTTTTTTCTCAGCTCCAAACTTGGATTTATCCAGCGCAATCTTTTCTAGAGCTGAACACACTTCAATCTGGTTGTTTTCCAATCTTGAATTGTAACTCTGTAGCCCTGTTCCACAAGCTTGACCATCTCATCAAGGTCTTCGTCAGGTTCATCTTCAAAACAAACAGAGTCTTAATCATCACCGCCTATTGTAGGGAGGATTCAAGTCACTTTAACCGGCTATTAACAATATTTATATAAAAAAAAAACAAATCGTAAATTGGGGATTTCAGTAACAATTTCATAAATAAACAACAAGTGAGATAAACAATGTAGACTTACATTTTTAGCTGCTTCTAGGTTTTGAAGAGCAGAAATTTTTGGATGATCGAGCTCTAGATATCTCAAACACACCCAGGATCTACCTATCAGGTTTCTATCAAACCTGCTGAAGGTTGATTGGAGGTGTGGAATTGATGCCAAAACCCACATATGAATTGCCAAGGGGAACCCATGCAAGTCCTACTTATCTTGGGCCATGTCTGTATTGAGAATTTTTATAACCGACTTCATTAAAACCTCAAATGCATATATCCCCCATGAATAACTATCAATAATCTCATCCTTTTCAACATTGGCATCTGGAAATTTCCAGTTCTTGTACTTGTTTAAGAAGATAGATTCCACAAGAAATAGCATACCCAATGCATATTTCTCTTCATGACTGTTTGGTCTTAGCTTCCCTATTGCTTTCTCCAAATCAACAAGTGTATGAGGATCACTCCTCAACCCTTTAGGGAATTTAAGCATTCTTCCCTTTTGGCCACTTCTTGCTTGTTTTCTACATTTTAGACTAGTCACCATATGAAATTCCCTTATAGAGAATCTCATAGGCTGTTCAGCGAAATGGAACCACAACTCCTTCTTCTTCACTGTCAAAAAGTTCCTAGTCAAGAAAAAATATGTAAGCTTCCCAGAAAACTGAAGCTTCCTGTCGGCTAAGGTGAAAATGGGTGAAAGGAAGCTTCTTTTGCATTTTTGGTAGACATCCTGTCCAACCAAATCCCGGAATTTCTCCAATTTTTTTTAGAGAACATGGCTGGTTAACGACAACCGATTGTGATGGCTCCTCTCCTATATCGAACTTCAGAGCCGGGATTTTAATTGGTGGTGGAAAAAAATCATCTGCTTTTGCACCTGAAATCCAGAAAATTAATATTAGTGAGATTTTTTGAAATTTCAGAAATGTATTTAAAAGTTTCAGGAAAGTCTTCCCAAATACAAAGTAGCATACAAAAGTTTGATTTATAAGATGACACGACAAGTTACACAACAGAAGTGACTCATATAATCAATATTTTTGCAAACTGTTGTAATGTTTTCAAGAAGGTAACTAATATTTTTATGAAGGTATCTAAATTTTTCAGAAATGTATCTAAATGTTTCAGGAAGGCCTTCCTAAATACAAAGTAGCATACGAAAGTTTGATTTTTAAGATGACACAACAAATTAAACTGTTGTAACAGGTTTCTAAATAAACAAAAGTGAGTCATACAATCATTTTTGAAAACTGTTGTAACTATTTCAGAAAGGTATCTAATATTTTCAGGAATGTCTTCCCAAATACTTAGACCTTCATGTAAAAACCAACAACCGAGATGTAACGAGTTTGTCTATGGCTTTCATAAATCAAAACAATATGGCAAACAATCGAACAATCAAGAAAGCTTGAGTTTTCAGTAAATTTTTCTGAAGTTTCAGTAAGATTTTCATAAGTTTTACTGTAACAAAGTTTCAGAAATGTTAAAACACCAGATTCAACACAAATCCAAATACCATAAATGTTGAAATGTTTCCGAAATCCCAGATTCAACACAAATCGAAAACAAACCTAGGTAAAAAATCAAAACAAAAGCCGAAACCGAGATTGAAAACAAATCAACCACAAATATAGGTTTTGGAATTAGGAATCTAACACAAACCTAGGTTTTAACGGCGACGATGATTTCTGGAAACGTAAATTCGATACGATGAAGGACGATGATTCGATGATTCAATGAGAGATGATGATTATTCGATGAGGGACGATGATTCGAGACAATGAGTGATGATTCGGCGACGGCGACGACGAGAGTTTCACGGCGACGACGGGAGATTCACGGTGACGAGATGTTAAGTTTGTTCATGGCGACAATGGCGAGATGTTAGGTTTAGGAATAAAAAAGGTGAAAGTGTAAATAGAAGAGTAAAATTGGGATTAGGTAAAAGTTTAGAAACATTTTTTACATTTACTCCTTCCAAAAATATTTCTGGAAATCTAACCCAATCCATTAACATCCCCTATATTATTAATCCAGAAGACATTTAAAAAAAAAAATCTTATTTTCATGTGTGATTAACAAAAATACTATTGCTTATGTGTCAAGAGGATAATGCTTCTCAGATTACATACAAAAAAAATCTTTACTCATTAGACTAATTACATTTTATGCCACTATATCTATATCATTTATATTAATACAAATTATAATAGATCTTATATGGACTCTAATTAAAATACATGTCATTCATTAATCTATATAGTGTTTATTATAAATAATTCTGATTATGTATTTAAATTAATAAATTAGATAATCTGATATTAAATATGT
>KE155951.1:148866-159704 GCA_000411075.1 Sisymbrium irio
ATTCGTTGATGATGATCTAATTATTAAAAAAGTGTTAAATGACTATTATTTATTTTTATTAACTATTATAATAAATCATTTTTATAAAATGTGTGCGATAACAATAGAATTGATCAATAATGTTAAATAATTTTTCTATAAGTTGGTTAGATAATATTTATAAAAAGTCTTATAATCATTTATATATATTATATGATTTCAAAATCATGTTTAATAAAGTTTATATGATTGCAAAATTATATATAATAAAATATTTGAATCGACATTTTATTCCGCGCATGCCGCGGGTTACTACCTAGTCATACTATTAAATGCGAAATGATTTTTTCGAATGAGGGTCTCTCATTGAAAGTTGAGGTGGCTAATATTTATACTGCCCCTACTTAAAAATCTTATTTTTAGATTTTAAAGTGTTAGATTAGTATGTTAATATAATAATTAACTTTTAAATATATTTACACCCAGTTGTGGGTCCCACAATTAAAAAACGAATTTTTTAAAAACATTTTAAGAAAGAAAAATGTGAATACCATAAAAAGGTTAAATGTAATAAAATGTATATCCATAGTTCAGAAAAAAATTAAAAAATGATAATATCACCATTCGATTACTATGATTTAATTCAATTATAACTTTCGGCTTTTACTAATTCCTTCAAACCCACTAAATTATATTTTTTGCGAAATAAATTTTTGGAATGGAAGTCTTTCATTAAAAGTTGAGGTGTCTAATATCTATATTACCCTTAATGAAAATCATATTTTTAGATTTTAAAAAATAAGATTAGCATTCTTATTTTTTTTCTTAATCCCGAATTAATGGACTTACGATTGGTATATATTATTAGCGTTTAAAATTATACACCATCCCGATTTATGAACCCATAATTTATTAAATGACAAATGAGAATTAAAAAAAAAGGATCAAATATTTTAAAAAAAATCAAAGTTGGGATATTCTTAAAAACCGTTTGCTATACAAGATTTAGTTGTTATTTTAGTATAAAAATTAATATCAGAACAATGGATTTAATCTGATGATTATCTATGCGTTCAATCATTTAAAAAATTATAAAATCCAGAATAAAAATCTCTTGGTAATATATCTCTTAAACTGGGTTTAGAGTTATCACGGCTATATATATAGAGCTTTCGTCAGGACTCTAGAGCTGTAGTATGGGGTTTCTTTCGTACTGGTTATTTTTGTAGATTTTACTCTTTTGTGTGTTTATATTTGTTATTCTTAATATTAGTTGATATTATTTTACTCATGCACCCCTAAGATTTGTTTGTTTTATGGTTTTTTGTTTCATATCGTGTTCGTTTTCATCTATAGTTTGAAGTGGGTGATTCTCTAGAGTTTTTTTGGTGTATACGGGTTATCATACTTTTGTTTTTGTGGCCTTTAATATTCCCTTTACGATTTGGCTGCCTTGAAAATGCTGGGGAGGGTTCTGCTTTGCCTATGCTGAAATCTGCCAGGCTGGGTTTGGGGATACTTGCGTCTGGGAAATCATCTTTGGATGGTTTCTCGGTTGTGGATACTCAGGTTTTGAAACGATTTTTGATATAGATTGGATTGAAATTTTGTCAATAACTTTTTCGAATAATTAATCTATATCTCATTTGTTGTGATGCCTTGCAAGCAGACGATGTAGAAGGGTTGCACACCCATTGCTGCGCTTTTGTCTTCTGTGTGTTGCATTCTTCTTTCTTTAGTAATAAAGACATGCACGTAGCTGAAGATGGCCATGGTCCGCTGAAGTGGGTATCTATTTTTGTATATGAATCTTATACCATTTTCTTTTGTCGTTCCGCATTTATTAGTGCATCTGGTACTCTTCAGACTGTTTCCTCCCTTGGAGTCCACATCCTCTCAGAAAGTATCGCAGGAAAAACTTTCTTTTGAGAATCTGAAGTCGTACTGGACAAGAATCCTGATTGTTCAAGGTGTGTTTCTCTACTCTGTATGATTATAATTTTTCATACTGGACATAGAAATGATCTTAGTTTTGTGGACAGCTTTCTAGGAGGTTTTGGTTTATTATTACAAAAATTCAGTTGTTGTTTTTCTTCCCTCGTCTAGATCGCGATCATCAATGGAAGGATATCTTGATGCCTATAATCCACCACATCTACAACTCCGGCTGGTGTTTTTGTCAATCGTGTTGAGGTAAACCAATGAAATCTTCAAGTGGTTCTTCATGCACCATGGCGAATTTAAACATTTAGACATACAAAGTATTATACAGCCAAGTAACCACATTATAGAGATTATTATATTTTGTTGTGGTTGTGGTGGTGGTGCAGGAAATGTTGGATTATAATTGAGTTTCATCGTAATGTTTCTAAGTTTGATCATTGTATATATTAAGAGACGTGTCTTGTTGGAAAAGATACAACTCTCTACCAACAGTCACCAGTGATCTACGTTCAGTTATGTAGAATAGTATTTAAGTGTTAGTGTTGTCTCTATGTAAACTTTGCCAAGTAAATAATAAAAGTTCTTCAAATTGTGTTTTCTGTTATCTCGTCCACCAATATCAGAATTCATTCTGATAATCAAGAGTTCTGCTTCTCTTCTCTTCTACAACATTTCAACATGGTATCAGAGCCTTAATGATTCAAAGGCCTATTGAAGCAAAAAGAGAAGCAACAATTCCACAAAAGTTGATAGTAGAAATTCAAGCAGAGAGATCCTACAACAAAGTTGCGGCAAGTGATTTTGTTATTTGATGGAGAAAATGATGGAATCTGGTGTGTATTAAGATAAATACTATTCTATTATCTTAACAACAAGAGAACAATTGGCGGTGGATGAGAACACCGGTGGAAACGAGAAAACATAGTTTGAATACAAAATACTTTATTTATACCTTAAAGGAACATAGTTTGAATACAAAATATGAAACACAGATCATTGCATACAGTAGATACAAAATACATGAATACAACAATTTTACGCAAATATAGAAAGCTATTGCTTCGATGATCGGGTGGGTTAACCCTGCTTTTTTAACGAAAGCCTTACGGGCAAACAGACTACATCTTTTAAAGCCCCCCTTCATATACTTGATGTTGTTGGCTAACAGCATATAGCTGAGACTCCAAAATGCCTTTGGCATTACCTTTATTAGTTGAAATGATCTTGATGTTGTTGTATGTGTATTTCGCTCCAGTTGAAACAAGAAGAATGATCTGCACGTTATATCATTTCTTCTCCTAGCCGCACCTTGCATATGCGGTTTTGTCTTCATATCTAATCCTTCTATAGTGCGATAAATCCACTGTGGCTTTCTTCCCGGTCTTCGTTTGATACACAAATTCAAAAGAATTTGTTGTAATCTTCGAGTCATCACCAAACGATTATAATGAGACCCGGGGGTTAACAATTTGTTCCATATATCGAAGATTAAATAACGCCGGTAGCACCATTTTGAGTAACACCAGAAAAACGCTCCAACAAGGAGAAGAAGAATGAAAACTAACCAACATAAACCGATGAAGAATCTAGGAAAGATTTTTTGTATCAATAGATCTTCTGTATCATCACACTCATAGAAGAAATTGGAGTTGATATGGCCACACAAAGATTGACGGTTCTCCGAACGAACGTCAATCGTACATGTGAAACGCCACCATTACCAGAAAAAATATGGCTGTGAAGATGAGATACGAAGCACCATCAGAAACTAATTTAATCTAAATTACTAACTAAATAAAAAGGAAACAGGTATGACCGACGTCAGAGAACCGACGCCGGCCGAAAAAAATTGCAGTAAAAGTTGTGACAGACGGTTGATTGTTTACAACTCGTGAGGGAGAGAAAACGGTTTAGAAAAAAAGAAAACCTCTCCAAATTTCCTTTTCCTCCTCTTAAGAGCAGCTTCATTGGTTGAGATACTTAGAGTTCTCAAAAAATACATATTTTAATACAATTACAGGTATATAATTAAGTTTTAATTATTTTTAAAAAGTGAACCAAGAAAAAGAGAGTAAATGGTGTTGTGGAGTTCTGAAAAAATCTCAATCATTTACTCTCATATTTTATTTTCTTTATCATTTATTTTTAATTTTAAGAACTTCAATCAGATATTCCCAATGGACATGCTCTAAACCAGCGAAGAGGAGAAAGAGAGAAAGAGAAACGGAAAAAAAAATTGGAGAGAGAGAACGTATTCGTTTTTATCTTTTTTAAAAAAACTATTAAGATAATGATTTTATGATTTCTTGAGCATTTTAAACTTAAAAAATGCTTGTGTAAAGATTATTTGTGCGTTTATATATCTTAAATCTAAAATTAAAATAAATAAAAAAATTTAGATTTATCTCTTACTAGATTTAAGGTTCGGCTAAACACGGTACTATTATTTGTAACGTCAGTTTTTGGAATAAAACCATCAGATTAAAAGTTGAGGTGTCTAATGTCTAACATATCCCTGATTACAAAATCATCTTAAAAATATGATATTCGCTTTTAAAAAAATATTTGGGTATGATTAAATGGGTTTGTATAAAAATCTAAAAGTCCAAATATAAAATCATTCATGGTTTTAGGACTTTAAAATTACTTACCGTTTTCTTTATATATAGGTTATGACCCCAAATTTCTATTGCAATTGGAAACAAAAAAAAAACAGTTTAAATATTTTTTTAGCTAAACAAATATAAAGTAAATGATTGAAAATAATTTTTTTTTATTTTAAAATTTAAATTTAATAAATATATTTTAAAACAAAAGAATTGATCCGTAGATAAAGGATCAGAAGAAAAAAAAGGCTCAAAGGGGGAAAATAGATTTTTAAAAAATGATATGAAAAAATCGAGATAATTTGGACGAAATAAATTCTGGTGGAAATAAAAAAATGTAGTATCAATTTTGTGTTTATCTTTTGGTTCGAGGATAAAAGGAAAAGAAAATAAAAATTTGATTGTTGGTTTTTTAAAGCGTGATATTTTGGAAAATTTTGAGCCAATGGCAAAAATAATTTATTTTAGTTTAGAAAATCCATTTGTCTTAATCAAACTTGTACATGTGGAAAATATCAAATCTCAGGTATATCTTAGTGTATTTGCCTGTTTTCTTCTCTTTCAGTTAAACTTGAGTTTTGTGTAGTTTTCTGAAATTTTAAATTGGGTTGATTGTTTTCATAGGCATGTCGTGTGAACATGCCTATGGAGCTATGATAAATACAGCTTTGAATGTGGATGACTATCTATCTCCGTGGTTATCAAAAGATATGTGGGCACTCACTTATGAGCAAGTGGTTTGGTTAAGTTTTATTAATGATCTTAAATTACCTTTTTGGTTTTAGTTTATTCAATATTATTCACTAAATTCATAGTTGGTCTTTATATAATGAATTTAGTGAATTATGTTCTAGGTTATATTAGTGGGTTATATAAGAGATGATAAAGAATGTATTCAAGCAATCTTGGAAAAAAATATGTTGAGTCTAAATTATTAAATTAAAAAAATATCGTTAACCCTTTAGATTTATTTATCAACAAAAAAAAATAAAAGGCAAGAATTCCAGATATTTCTGATGTTGATCGTCATCTTCTTCAGTTCGGAATCTATACAACTTCATTGCACCTTAAAAATTCCATATTTTTGCTTCGTTACTGGATTCGCTGAGTGAGATGAGTTTGTTTTGGAGCTCTCGATTAGTAGTAAGAGCAGTGAAACTTAAGGAGTAACGCGATTTTAACCAGAGCCGCATTCCAAATTGGGGAGTTTGTTATGAATGAGGTTGCTCACCATCAACGCCCAATCCAAGTTTATATTCGCTCCCTAAAGCTTACCAGTCAGCATACTCAAGATTACAAGCAAAAAATATGAGGTCGCGAGTTTCGTTTACCTCCCCACTAGCAAGCAAGAAATTCCTTCACCTACCACCCATGTCATAATAGACGATTTTGTTATAATTATACTGTTTTATATTTATTAATAAATCCTAACCGTTAATATTTAGTTTATATTATGAATTCATTTGAGAAATTATGTTGTTATCAAAAAATTAATGGAAGATATATTCGCGTTTATGTTTATTAACTTATAGAAAAAACAAAATTTAAAATAAAAATATAATATTATGGTTTGTAAGCAGGCTGAAGGTAGACTTGGGATTAAATGATGGTGATGGTTACATTTTGGTCTCAGATCGTCAAAAGGTAAATAAATTGTTCTTTATGTTAACTTTTATATGTTATATGTTTCTTATGACTAAAGGACTAATGTGTCCTTATTTGTTTAACTTGTTTTGATTTTTCAGGGATTGATAAATGCAGTTCAGTTAGAGTTACCAAAAATAGAGCATCGAATGTGTGTCAGACACATCTATGGGAATCTAAAAAAGAATCATGGGAGCAAAAAACAGATGAAACCCTTTATATGGAATCTAGCGTGGAGCTACAACCAAAGAGAGTATGATGAAAACTTGGATAGGATATTATGCTATGATATTGGCGTGTATAATGATGTTGTGAAGTCAAACCCAAAGAGCTGGTGCAGGGCTTTCTACAAATTGGGAAATTACTGTGAAGATGTTGAGAACAATTCAACAGAGTCCTTTAATGCCACCATAAACAAGGCAAGAGAAAAAGCTTTTGTGCCGATGCTTGAGACTGTAAGAAGACTTGCTATGACACGCATTGCCAAAAGATCTGTTATATCGCTTACTCATAAAGGTAACACTAGAATTATGCTTAGGCTTTAAGACAATTTTCTTTTTATATATCTGTTTTAGTTAGCTTTCGTGCATTACTTATGCTTATATATATGTTAGGACAATGTACACCATATGTGGCTAAGTTTTTGGCGAAAGAACATGCGACTGCTGCTGAATGCATAGTGAGAAGAAGTACTAATGGAATGTATGAAGCGCAGCTGCATAATTGTAGTCACCGTGTAAACTTGGAAAGGATAACTTGTACTTGCAGGAAATGGGATATATGTGGCATTCCGTGTGAGCATGCTTATGGAGTCATTTTGGCAAAGAAGCTTATCCCAGAAGACTATGTGTGTCACTGGTTCCACACATCTACTTGGAGGAGAACCTATACGGATGGACTTATTTCACAGCGAGGTGCAAATTTTTGGCCTTCTACAAATGCTCCTGATGTGCATATACCACCTGAGCCTGCACACCTGGTAGAAAGAAAGTTACAAAGGCTGATAAGAAAAGGAAAAAAGGCGTGAATGAGTCTCCAAGTAAGAAGCAGCCAAAAACTAAAAAAAGGATCATGCATTGTGGAATATGTGGTGTGGCAGATCACAATTCAAGGTTTCATAAAAAAAGATTCTACACAGGTTTGTTTTTAATGTGTCACTCGTTTGGTATTGATGTTTATTGTTTGGTATCTATTGACTTGTTTAAAGGCTGGTTTGATGATTATTATTTCGTGTTTCTTGTTTGGTGATTATCTTAGACCATTCTATGTGAAGCTGGCTCTTCTCAAGTCATGGAATCTCAAGTGCTGGATTCGTAGAAGCACAAAACTGATGCAGGATGAAGTAGATGTTAGATTCGAAGATGTCTTTTTGTTATTTGGTTTCATGTATTATTGACATAAGAATGATGTAGGAGTAATTTTAAACTGATGTCTGAATGGTTACGTTTGACATTTAATTTTAATGGCAAGGTGCTTATCTTTTAGCTTTTTAATTGTAGTAGAAAACCAAACTCATACACTACTCACCATTCAACTGAACATTACATCAACAGTCTTACCACCAATCATAGACCAAACTCATACACTAATCACCATAACGATTTCAACCTAGAAGTTTACCACATCCAACAATAACCATACATCCAATGACAACAAAAATCATCATTTTCTTCATAGTGTATGATGATTCAGCCAACACCTCTTCTACCCTCTCAAATATCTCTTTCTCAACCTTGATTTGCACTTGCTCAAATATCATCTTCTCAAACTCCATCATATTTGTTGTAGTTGCTTTCCGCTCTTCCTCTAGTCTCGAAAGTCGGGGTCGCATTGTTTCGATCTCGTTTAAGAATGCCTCATCAACCCACTTGAATACATGTTTGTCATTCTTAAGCTACAAATTGAGTGATATGCATTCCGATTAGAAAGTGAAATCAACATATGTAAATTTGTAACAACATTACCTTCTGAGCTGCAGCATAACCACAACGATAGTAGGGGTTGTTGTCTGATTTCGACATTAATTCCACCATTTGAGAGCCACACCAACATCCTTTAGGCAAGCCTACAACTCTTTCTCTAGGACGAAAACTTGATGATCCAGTTGAAACTTGAGATATTTTACTCATTCTCACAACCCAGTTACCACCTAAAAGACGAGATTCATCAAGAGCCGAATCTGGAAAAGATGTAATTGAGAGACTATATGAAATAATTTGAGACTTACCGTTGATTTTGACGTCGGAGATTCAGCTTCAATGTCGGAGAAGCACTTTCACTGTCGGAGAAATTCGATTTAGGGTTTATATGCCCAGATAATTTTGGGAGAGACGACGAGGAGCTATTAAATCGTTTTGGATTTTTAAAACCAGTGGATGGTTTTTTTTAAACGGTTTACTCGACATGGTTTAATAAGTTGGTCTACGGTTTATTATATAAACCATTGAAGTCGACAATTGTGTGTTTACAGATTTTTAACTTTTATTTCGGGGGATTTAAATATTTAACTTTTCTTTCGGGGATATATAGGATGAAGTAAAGATCCGGTGGAGATCTGATGCTAATGATACTTTTCGTGGGGAAATAGATCGTCGTCCCATATATTTACGGGGGATTGTGTTTAATCCTAGCTCATGTGGCGCTAAAGCAAAAACATTTTTGAGAGATAAATGTTTCTGATAATATGATATTATGTTGTGACTGTTGTTATCATGCCTCCGTTTTTATTTTCACCCTGTTTGGTTTAGGGGTTTGTGGAGAACCTTGAATAATATTGCCTCAATGACTGGTTTTATGGCTTCCAGTGATGTTAAATCCTTTGATCAGGAAGACGAAATAATGACCAGCCATCAACGTCAAGTTCATAAAAAATATTGATTGGTGTTTGAGAAAAATTTAAGCCTTCTAAGGACACTCGGGGAAGGGTGCACGTAGACTATCGTACATGTACATGTGTCAGGTAAGCATATTGTTGCCTTTTGAGAGGAAGTGGTAGCATTCATGGAAGCTTCTGAAACATACATGGACAGCTTCGATGGGTTAGATTATTATCTTCTTCCGACGACGATGAAGAGAATATATGGAATGCTATCGCATTACGAACGAATTTTCAGGAAATCAAAGAAACAGTGACAACAGATCTATAGTCCGCTAGAGATGATATGGATGTGTAAGTAGCAGCTTTAACTTTCTGTATAATTGTATTAGTTTTGTTCCATTTGAACTCAACTTTCATTGCTTTTATTGATTTATAGTTTCTTACTTATTACATGATGTTTTTTTTTTCCATTCTCCTGATTTCAGAGCGGTGCCGAAGGTTATAAAAAAAGGCATCAGCCTGATCAGGCCCCATTTTTACACAGCAAATTTTAGGGTCCCACTTTTTTGTTTACTTAATTTAGTTAATAACCAAATTATTTCATAGTTAGGTTAATTGACTATGATATTGAATGGAATAGATTGTGATTTATAAGTAACAATCCGTTCGTAATGAAAACAAACGGTGTATCTATGTCCCAAAAAAAAACAATGTCACTAAAACTCTGTCCTAATCAAGATATTATATAGAGAAAATTACTAGATTAACATAAATTTGTTATATAATTATTAGACTAACATCTTGCAAATCAAGTTTATTAAACTAACATAAATTTTTGGTTGAAAAGACTAAATAACCTTATACCATTGTTTACTTTTCAAAAAACCCATTTTCGATATTATTTTTCAAAAATTATAATTGAACACAATTAAATCATATAATAAACATATTTACTAAATAAAAATAAAAATAATCCTAATACTAAAAATAATTAACGTTGAAAAAATAAAAAGTTCAGTAAAATAAATTGACATTTCAGTCTAACCTAATCCCTAATTAACGTTTAAGGAAACCTAATTAATGGGAATTTAAAATAAAAATATTTAATTTGAAAAGAGGAAGTTTTGTACCTACATTTAAGGAAAACCAAATTTCAAAACATAAAATATATTCCTATATATATATAACACAAATTTATTTTGAAAAACTTAGTTTATTAATTATTTATTTTTAAAAACCAAATTGTTTATGTACCTAAATTTAATGAAAACGAATTTTTAAAAATTTAATCTATTTCTATATTTATATAATACGAATTTTAGAAAAGGAACAAAACTTTTTGTTTTAATAAAAATATTTTTAAAATTATATACTACAAATTTTATTAAAGTATAATTTTTTATAAAATTCGTAAAATTAATTATTTGTTTTTAATGAAATTCGTAATATTAATTATTTATTTTTAAAAAAAATCTTCAATTTTTAAAACTAAATATCTGAACTAAGATTAAAGAAAACGAATTTAATTCAAGTAAATCAATTCCTAAAATTAAGGATCCACAGTAAAAAAAAAACGTTTTTAATGATCATTATTTTCAAATTTGACCAAAAACTTGTCGTAAAAAACCTGTCATAACATACATAATTAAGAAAGTGTTAATTTAGTAACAAACAAAAATGTCATAACTTGGATACGAAAACATGTCACAACATTACATAAAACTACTGTAAACAATAAACCTTTTGTAACATACATTAAACCTGTTATAACGTATTTCTGATTTAGTAATTAAATAATATGATAGGTTTATTGTAAATTTTTAAAAAACTGTTATGTCAATATAAAA
>KE155951.1:169291-180005 GCA_000411075.1 Sisymbrium irio
TGTTTGATATTTTAAAACCATTTCGTATATATATAACATTTATAAAAGAAAAATGGGAAATCCGACTAAAAATCAATATGTTCTAAACTAAATCAAACTAAAAATCAAAAACTCAGTATCATTGTCCAATGTCACATATTGATTTGGAAAAACTGAATGCAAAAAAATTCAGTTTGGTTCCATTTGATTTGGCTTTTATGAAATTCAAACTTATCGAATCTCTAAATCATATTAGCACACAATGTAACAAATATGGAACATAACTAAATTCAAATAAATATATAAGATTTTTTTTTAAAAAGCATTTCATCACTAAAAACCCCAAAACGCCAAACATATAAGACTAGACCATAACAAGATGACACCACAAAAAGAGATGAGAGTCGAATAACCGATCATACAAACTATACGATCTTAGCACACAATACAACACACACAAACATAACAAGAATTCAAAAAGCAAGAAATTTTTATTTTTAAAACATTCATCACTTATAAGCCCCAGAAACCAATTATATACGAGCAAAGCATAGCAAAATGACAACAAAAAAAAGGAGAAAGGACTGACAATGTTTCCAAAGAGACAAGCATCGAAGAAGCAATATGAAAGACTAATGATTCAATGGAAAGCAAATGAGTGACCTCGAGACTATAACAAATCACTCATTACAAGTTAGAGAAGACATAACTTCTCAGAAATGACATATAAGCAAACCAAATTAGAAAAAGTTATAATCTCTGAAAACCAAGTTTAATTGCTACATAGTTTTCCACATTTATATGCATTTCTAATCAAGCTATCATAACTTCAATGTGGCAAGTCTAAAAAAGCATGCAGATTTTGAATGTAAAAGGAATAAGAGCATCCAAGTATAGCTGGATCCCAAATAACCTTGACTTACCTAAAAAATATGATGACCAATACCTCTTATAAACAAGCAAAAACTATTAGTATAACAAGTAAAAACACATAAACATAACAATCAAATCTACAAATGATACACGCAGAAGCATGTAAAACAGATTGATACACGCAAATGATAGCCAATACCTCTCATAAACAAGCAAAACTACTAGTATAACAAGTAAAAACACATTAAGCATATCAATCAAATCTACAAATGATACACACAGAAGCATGTATCACAGACTGATCCACGCAAACGATAACCAATACATCTAATAAACAAGCAAAAACTACTAGTATACCAAATAAAAACACATTAACAATATCAATCAAATCTACAAATTATACACGCAGAAGCATGTAAAACAGACTGATCCACGCATACGATAGCCAATACCTCTCATAAACAAGCAAAAACTACTAGTATAACAAGTAAAAACACATTAACAATAGCAATCAAATCTACAAATGATACACGCAGAAGCATGTAAAACAGACTGATACACGCAAACGATAGCCAATACCTCTCATAAACAAGCAAAAACTACTAGTATAACAAGTAAAAACACATTAAGCATAGCAATCAAATCTATACACGCAAAAGCATGTAAAACAGACTGATACAGGCAAAATATAACCAACACCTCTCATAAACAAGCAAAAACTACTGATATACCAAGTAAAAACACATTAACAATATCAATCAAATCTACAAATGATACATGCAGAAGCATGTAAAACAGATTGATCCACGCAAAAGATAGCCAATACTCTCATAAACAAGCCAAAATGACTAGTATACCAAGTAAAAACACATTAACAATATCAATCAAATCTACAAATGATACACGCAGAAGCATGTAAAACAATAGCAATCAAATCTACAAATGATACACGCAGAAGCATGTAAAACAGACTGATACACGCAAACGATAGCCAATACCTCTCATAAACAAGCAAAAACTACTAGTATAACAAGTAAAAACTCATTAAGCATAGCAATCAAATCTATACATGCAGAAGCATGTAAAAGAGACTGATACAGGCAAACGATAACCAATACCTCTCATAAACAAGCAAAAACTACTAGTATACCAAGTAAAAAAATATATATATATATCAATCAAATCTACCAATGATACACGCAGAAGCATGTAAAACTGACTGATCCGTGCAAACGATAGCCAATACCTCTCATAAACAAGCAAAAACTACTAATATAACAAGTAAAAACACATTAATAATAGCAATCAAATCTACAAATGATACACGCAAAAGCATGTAAAACAGACTGATACACGCAAACGATAGCCAATATCTCTCATAAACAAGCATAAACTACTAGTATACCAAGTAAAACACATTAACAATATCAATCAAATCTATAAATGATACATGCAAAAGCATGTAAAACAGACTGGTACACGCAATTCCTCTCATAAACAAGCAAAAACTACAAGTGTAACAAGTAAAAACACATTAAGCATAGCAATCAAATCTACAAATGATACACGCAGAAGCATGTAAAACAGACTGATACAGACAAACGATAACCAATACCTCTAATAAACAAGCAAAAACTACTAGTATACCAAGTAAAAACACATTAACAATACCAATCAAATTTACAAATGATACACGCATAAGCATGTAAAACAGAATGAACGCACTAAAATGTAGCTTGCATCACTTAACATCATCTAATATTCCATCTAAAGTATAGGTAAATCCAAAATAACAAAGGTCATACCATAACAAGAAATGTACCAAGAAAGAATAAATCTAGACAACTAATATGAAACATGAAAGAACAAATGACAAACGATTCACAAAAATAAGATAAATTATCTGGAAATAAGCTTCAAACTGAGGGAAATCAAAGATTAATAAACACGCAGAAGCATGTAAAACAGAATGAAGGCACTAAAACGTAGCTTGCATCACTTAACATCATCTAATATTCCATCTAAGTATAGGGAAATTCAAAATAACAAAGGCCATACCATAACAAGAAATGTACCAAAAACGAATAAATCTAGACAACGAACATGAAACATGAAAGAACGAATGGCAAACGATTCACAAAAATAAGATAAATTATCTGGAAATAAGCTTCAAACTGAGGGAAATCAAAGATTAATAAACTCCAATAGAAGGCATGGCAGACCATTTAATTTAGGTTAGACAGTATGTGAGACTATCACTCAAGAAACATGAATGATGTTAAACTTAAGCTGATCAATTTGACTTATGTTCGTAAATCCATACCTTCTCGATATCTAACATTACCAATATGATAAAAAAAAAAAGTTAATAGAAAAACTTATCTAATAACCAAGTGAGACAATTTTTAATTACGAAGTGAAATTCTATTATCACTCAACAATGAATTTTCTTATGAGAGAAATTTATCTACCAAAAAATCATTAGAAAATTTTGTACCAACGAATATTACAAAGTTAAAGAGATCAACTTTATCATAAAGATATAAAACAAATACGTAAAGCCTAAATAGGGATTTGGAACACTGAGATGAAAAAAAAAAGGTTCCTATACCAAACTGCATCGATATCAAACATCTGCAAATTAATTAAAATACTCTAGCATATATATAGTTTCTTTTAGAACTAAAGAAACTAAAGTAAAAGCAACATGCATATCTTTTATAGATCAATCCAGATTCTAAAAGTTGAACTCTGGGGAGAAGAACAAACCTAAAACATAAAGAGTGGAAATAAGATAACTCTTGTCGTGATTTTTGAAACCTGGAGGAGACCTACAAGCAAAGAAAAATAGAAAGGAGAAGTTAGACAAGACCTGTAAGCTTGTTTAAATGAAAAATAGCGTGAAACCCTTGACTTGATCTTCTGTATGTTTTTTAAATACTTCTCGTTAGTGTGTAACACAATGAATTTGTACTATAGATTAACCTGCATAAACAAAAAAAAGGAGTGAGCTAAAGAGTTGAATGTATCTCTAAACTAAATCAATATATACATAGAGAATTAGAAATTCACATACCTGAAGAGACAAAGCAAAAATGGTTACCTCATCTCTTAATACACTTTGAACCAAGATGATTATGTTGCTGAATATAGGAACCGAGTAATTAAAGAGGCTGACCTACCTCACTTACCTTGCAGAAATTCGGTTTTAGTTTTTAGGTTGAGAAATTTCAGAAAGGTAACTAGAGTTACCTTATTCTTACAATTGTGTTTGACTCAGATGACTAGAAACCCGAGTAGTCCAAAGAGGTGAGCCAACCTCATCATTTGAATCCTTTATATCTCTGTACTTTTCATTTACTTCGAGTGAAGTGGGACAGATTATTTGTGTTCTAGCATTAGGGACTTTCTTTGCTTGAGTGACTAGGATCTCAAGAAATTCTAGAGCCATTTTTGTTTAACTCAGGTGACTAGGAACCAAGTAGCTGAAAGGGACAGCCTCATTCGCAATCTAGCATTAGTGACATTAGTGCGGACGTTTCAGAGAGGTAATTAAGATTACCTCGTTAGGAGGCATTTGTTCAAAGCTCGGCTGACTTGGAAACCAAGTTACTCAGGGACAAGCTCATTTGTGTTATGGCATCAGTGATATTCTCGATTCTACGGTGACTAGGAAACCGTAAGACTTGCTATGGTTTCTATCATGAGGGACATTTAAGAAAGGTAATTAAGATTACCTTGTTTCGAGGCATTTGATTATAGCTTCGGGACTAGGAAACCTTGTTATCCAAAGAGCAGAACAAACTCATTTGTGTTACGGCACCAGTGACATTTCAAGGTAATTAAGATTACCTCATTTGCATTATAGCATTTGGGACTTTCTTTTGGTGACTAGGATGTCAAGCATCAGGGACTTTTTTCCAGATTTTCATTTTGCTTAAGGATCTCAAGCAATTCCAGAGGCATTTGTGTGTTTCACTCAGGTGACTAGGAACCTAAGTAGCATAAAGAAGCGGGACAATCTCAAGTTACTCAGGGACAAGCTCATTTGTGTTATGGCATCAGTGAATTCTCGATTCTACGGTGACTAGGAAACCGTAAGACAAGCTGTGTTTTCTATCATGAGGGACATTTAAGAAAGGTAATTAAGATTACCTTGTCTCGAGGCATTTGATTATAGCTATGGGACTAGGAAACTTTGTTATCCAAAGAGCAGAACAAGCTCATTTGTGTTACGGCACCAGTGTTCATACTCAGGTAATTAAGATTACCTCATTTGCATTATAGCATTTGGGACTTTCTTTTGGTGACTAGGATTTCAAGCATCAGGGACGTTTTTCCAGCTTTTCATTTTGCTTAAGGATCTCAAGCAATTCCAGAGGCATTTCATTCAGGTGCCTAGGAACCTAAGTAGACTAAAGAAGCGGGACAATCTCATTGGCAATCTAGGACTTTAGTTTTGTTTTGGCATCAGGGACGTTTGAGAGAGGTAATTAAGATTACCTCATTATAGGGCAGTTTTATAGCTCGGAGGACTAGGAAACCGAGTTATTCAAAGAAGCAAGACAAGCCCATTTATGTTATGTCATTAAGGACATTTCAAAGAGGTAATTAAGATTACCTCTAGGACGAGGCATTTGCTTATAGCTTGATGACTAGAAACCGTGGGACAAACTCATTCATATTATAGCATCACGGACATTTCAGAAAGGTAATTAAGATTACCTTGTTTCCAGCATGAGGCATTTGTTTATGTTTTGGCAACAAACACCCGAGGGACAAGCTCATTTCATTCTTACATTTGGGACACTACAGAGAGGTAATTAAGATTACCTCGTTTCCAGCACGAGGCATTTGTTTATACTTTGGCAACTAGAACACGTGCGACAAGCTCATTCACATTCCTTTCACCCTGGACACTTCAGAGAGGTAATTAAGATTACCTCGTTTTCAGCATGAAGCATTTATTTATGATGAAGCATTTGTTTATGCTTTGGCAACAAACACCCGAGGGACAAGCTCATTTCATTCTTACATTTGGGACACTACAGAGAGGTAATTAAGATTACCTCGTTTCCAGCATGAGGCATTTGTTAATACTTTGGCAACTAAACCCGTGGGACAAGCTCATTCACATTCCTTTCACCCAGGACACTTCAGAGAGGTAATTAAGATTACCTCGTTTCCAGCATGAGGCATTTGTTAATACTTTGGCAACTAAACCCGTGGGACAAGCTCATTCACATTCCTTTCACCCAGGACACTTCAGAGAGGTAATTAAGATTACCTCGTTTCCAGCATGAGGCATTTGTTAATACTTTGGCAACTAAACCCGTGGGACAAGCTCATTCACATTCCTTTCACCCAGGACACTTCAGAGAGGTAATTAAGATTACCTCGTTTCCAGCATGAGGCATTTGTTAATACTTTGGCAACTAAACCCGTGGGACAAGCTCATTCACATTCCTTTCACCCAGGACACTTCAGAGAGGTAATTAAGATTACCTCATTTCCAGCATGAGGCATTTGTTAATACTTTGGCAACTAAACCCGTGGGACAAGCTCATTCACATTCCTTTCACCCAGGACACTTCAGAGAGGTAATTAAGATTACCTCGTTTTCAACATGAGGCATTTGTGTATACTTTGGCATCAAGCACCCGAGGGACAAGCTCATTTCATTCTTACATTTGGGACACTACAGAGAGGTAATTAAGATTACCTCATTTCCAGCATGAGGCATTTGTTAATACTTTGGCAACTAAACCCGTGGGACAAGCTCATTCACATTCCTTTCACCCAGGACACTTCAGAGAGGTAATTAAGATTACCTTGTTTTCAACATGAGGCATTTGTGTATACTTTGGCAACAAGCACCTGAGGCACAAGCTCATTTCATTCTTACATTTGGGACACTACAGAGAGGTAATCTTGTTTCCAGCATGAGGCATTTGTTTATACTTTGCCAACTAGAACCCGTGGGACAAGCTCATTCACATTCCTTTCACCCAGACATTTCAGAGAGGTAATTAAGATTACCTCGTTTTCAGCATGAGGCATTTGTGTATACTTTGGCAACTAAAACCTGTTGGAAAAGCTCATTTCATTCTTACATTTGGGACACTACAAAGAGGTAATCTTAATTACCTCGTTTCCAGCATGTGGCATTTGTTTATCCTTTGGCAACAAGAACCTGTGGGACAAGCTCATTTCATTTTTGCATTTGGGACACCACAGAGAGGTAATTAAGATTACCTCTTTTCTGGTATAGCGCACATCTAAGTAGAAATATTTTGCAACAACTTTAGAGTGGTACCTACGAGTTCATGTGCGTAATAATAATGAAAGCAATCAAAAGCCTTTTTTATAAATCACCTTATAAAAATGACTATAAGAAATGAACTCTCGAAAAAATTAAAGGAAAAATATAACAAAAGACAAAAAGTAAACATGGAAGATTATAAACCAAATTGAAATAACGAAAAGAAATACAACTGAAATCCAGACGATGAATTAAAGCAAGAAAATGAAAAACAACAAATTAAAAAGAAACCTATAAGAAAAACATGAGAGATATAGACAAAACTTTGCAATTCATTTTCTCTTAAAGTAATTGGAAAAAGAAAAAAGTAATTTTTACCTTTATTGAGCAGGAGGGATGACTTCTTAATCCTCAACACAATCTTTGATCCGATTAATAGTATCAGCCTGTGTTAATCTGGTGGAATTCCCTCTTTGACCTGTTCAAAACAATCATATCAACATCAATTACGAATATCACTAATCAACATTACACTGCAATATCTAGATTACGCGTGCTTAAATCTCTTTAATCTCACAAACAATTCACTATTCTGAAGCAATTCAAATCGAATTCTTCTATTCTACCATCAATCGATAATCTAAGAAGAAAACCCTAAAATTTATCAAAAACCAAATTCAATTCCTGAATGAAATACGTTGATACCATGAAACGACTATTCAAACTCCAGAATCCATCGAATCACTCCGTCTGTGATGGCTGAAGACTTGTGATTGATCGCCTCACAAGGTTCATTAGAAAAACCCTAAATTTCAAAATTGAAAAAAATGAAATCGAATAGAAGCAAAGATTATAACCCATAAGCAAAAACGAGATGAGATCCATACACAGATTCATGCTTTATAGAGGAAAAATCACTTACTGATTTTGCAGATCTTCTATGAAAATTCTTCGAGAGATTACAACAAAAAAAAGCGAAAAAGAGGAGAGAAAATACAAAATGTGTTTTTTTGTGTGAATAAAGGAGCGTCGAGGTAAATACAATATTGAACCAATATAAAGGAGCGTCGAGGTTACGTTTTGAAACACGTGTGTGCTCTCTAACGGTTCTATTTTGAAAAACTTGAGGTCGGTCTATTTGCAAATAAAATAATTAAACAAAAGAAATTGAAGAGAATTATAATAATCTCGAAAAGCTCGACGTTGATACAAATTTTTTCATGGTAATATTTTTAAAATAGTCTATTTATAGATGATTTTGGATTTTATTTTTCTAAAATTATTAAATTCTTTTGTATTTTTTTAAAAAAATTTCTAAATGTTTTTAATTTAGTAAAATTTCATGTTTACCACCTAGTTTTTTAGAATTTCCCAACTTTTATTCTTCCTTTTTTAATTTTTCTTTTATTTTAAAATATTTTAAAAATTAATTATTATATATATTTAAGAATAGTTTAGACCAAAAATATATAAAAAAATATGTATACTGAGACAATGATTTGAGTAAATCTGTTTCTAAAATAATGAGAAGCCCACAATAGAGTGTCGATCAAGAGACGAATAGCTATTCCACCAAGGCCCAGAGACGCTGTTCTAGCTTCATGCCATGATCCAAAAGTTTTTTAAACCTAAAACACAACAAGATAGAGAAAAAGAGAGATACGAGTGAAGGCACGTCTTCTCCATGGTTGTTCTTTCCTGTCACAATTCTATTGCTCTTTGTTGCTTGCCTCGGTGAAACCTGTAATAGGAAGTGACAAAGTTTACAAGTGCTAGAGAGATCGAACCTTCTTTGTACCAAACCCTTTAATGCATCTTCAAGTTTGGTTCGACAAACATTAATATTAGGTCTGTAGAAAGACTATGGCCAACATTGGTGAGTTGCCT
Organism: Sisymbrium irio; assembly: GCA_000411075.1. Taxonomy (NCBI): domain Eukaryota; kingdom Viridiplantae; phylum Streptophyta; class Magnoliopsida; order Brassicales; family Brassicaceae; genus Sisymbrium; species Sisymbrium irio. Next base: position 178,293 of record KE155951.1, read on the forward strand.
GACGAATTGCTGATTAAGATATTATCGTTTCTTCCAACAAATTTTACTGTCTCCACTAGTGTTCTGTCCAAACGATGGAAGTTTCTTTGGATGTGGTCGCCTAAAATCGAGTACATTATTGATATGTTATCGTCAACGTCTGGTCTTCGGGATTTTATCGACAAGAATCTGCCTATACATAGAGCTCCGGTCATAGAAAGCTTGTACATCAAGTTTACCAATGCACCAATTCATGTTGATATCAAACAGTGGATTCGAGTTGCTGTTTCTCAATGCGTTCCTGAGTTAAGTATCCACTACCGTTCTCATAATAATGTGTTCTTGCCTAGAAGCTTGTATACCTGCAAATCGCTGGTGACTTTGAAACTTGTAGGCGATATTCTTGTGGATGTTCCTCTAATGGCTTGTCTCCCTTCCTTGAAAACTTGCCAACTTCGATGTGTGAAATACTCAAACCAAGATTCTCTTCGGCTACTTCTATCACATTGCACTGTTCTTGAAGACCTTATAATTGACCATGATGAGTTTGACAATGTGAAGGCGTTTGTTGTTATTTCCCCATCCTTGCAGAGATTATCAATGCAGATAAGTGGTGGATGTTCTTGTGATGAGTATGTGATAGATACCCCTTCTTTGAGGTATTTCAAAGTGAGAGATTATAGAGATAGTTTCTCTTATCTGATTGAGGATATGCCAAAGCTGCAAGTAGCAGATATCATTGTTGTGCAAGATGTCGAGAAGCTTCTCGAGTCAATCACATCCGTTAGACGTCTTTCATTACACTCATTTTACAACAGTAAAGAAGACGTAACTGCTTCTATGATTCCATCTGTCAAATTCAATATTTCTTTCTCAATGCATTATATTTATTGTAACACTAAAGTGTGTTACGTTGTCATGTGTGCAGCCAGTGTATGGTGCTGGTATTGTCTTCGATCAGCTTGAACATCTGACGTTATGTATAGACAACGATTATTGGTCGAACTTACTTGTCCGGTTGCTCAAAGATTCTCCTAAACTGCGAGTCCTTAATCTCTATGTCGATGTAAGTTTTTTGTATATAGAAGCATTGTTTGGAGTGTAATGTTATGACTCTCTTTCTATTTATTTTTATATTTTTATTTCAGATGTATGCAAAGTTTGAGGAGTATCAATCGGTGAACTGGAACAACGAGGAGACCTATGTTCCGGGATGTTTGAGTCTTGAAACTTTTGAGTTTTCAGGGTACAAGGAACGACCAGAAGAGAGAGATTTCTTGAGTTTTCTCTCCAAATATGCTCGTCGCTTGAAGGTTGCATCAATCTTTTAGCTGATCATGTCGCATTTGTTGTATCAATCGATGTGCCGATTCCATGCATATCCTTGACTCTTTGCTTACTCTTTGAGTTTGGATACATTGTAATAGAACATAACTTACATCCTAGTAAACCAGTTTCATAATTCTACTGACCAATGGATATTCCGGAAACTAACTTAATGATATAAATTTCCTACAAAATATGTAATGTAGAGGTTCTCCAAATGGACAGTCGTTTTTCCACTGATGGTTCTCTATTAACACATGGGCCAAACTCAATATTTCGGGTCAAGATATGTTTGGACTCAAATCCACAAGGCCCAACTCGAATGTGCTAGCTTCGTGTATAAGCTATGTTGGAAGGTTTTGAAACCCTAAAACACAAGACCGAGAAACAAAAAAAAAAAAAAAAAAA